>APFE030666898.1:0-44499 GCA_000404065.3 Pinus taeda | reverse complement strand
TTGACTCATCTACTGGTTGGAGGGTTGTTGTGACACATGCTGGGCTGGCTGACCAAAGGAGACTTTGCTGGTTGAAGCATCCTGTTGACCGCCAAAACGAACACACACATTTTTCCTGTTTCTGATTTGTCTTCTGTAAGATCTGCTTATATGTTCTATCTACATTTTGCTTAACTACTTGTATGATTGATGTGAGAAAAGTGAAATTGCTCTTAGCATAGAACATCTACAAAACTTTACAGACTTGCTTCTTACATTCTCCTTGGTGAGTGTGTTGAATGGGTTGGACTGCATGCATGTGCACAATGACATGCATGCTACTGAATTCCTTGCATATGATCAACAACACTGCTCACCATGTCTACTTCATGTCAACTGCTGGGATGGATCTTTAACTTTTACAGGCACAGTTTCATCCGTGAGTGCATGTTGCGCCCACTGCTCTTCCTGTTCCTACTACAAAATCATTCGTCTGTCTATGCAACTTCCTATTCTTCCTGAGTTGCTGCTTTAGCACATGCAACTCCTTCTCTATTCCATTCTCTATCTTCACACGATCTTCATGTCATGTTGTCACATCATAGCCTAAGTCTCCAAAGTTGCTTTCATTATTAGTGGATTTGCTTGATCTTACAACTTTTTTCCACCTCTGTGTTGTCAAAAAACTTCCTCTTGCATTCATTACATCTGTTGCATTCATTGTGTTCATTGTATTCACTATGTTCAGTATGCTTCCTTCAGTTGTTGTTAATGATGTTGCTTGCTATGATATCTTAATGTTCTTGTCTATGAAAAAAATTATATCTTCGTGAGTAGGCAAGCTCATAGACATTTGATCGACTGCATCTCTAGGTGTGCTTTGAACGATGTCTTCGACTCCGCTCTCTTGGAAACCATTGTACCTGCACTGCTGAGAGGCATATGAATACCTACAATACCTGGAGACATGGAAACACTCATGGAAAGAAATATGTCAGTCAAAAACTAAAATGAACTTGAGAACTGACTTGCAACATACTTGCGTGATTAATCATGAAGGTTGCACAATTTCTACTGGGAGGTCGGGAGACCAACTACCAAGACTACACAAGGCACAGTCTAGGCTACTAGGAGATTGAATGACTGCAGGAATTGTGCAATGCACAGTCCATTCTGGTTGCTGACTACTAGAATTGTGCAATGCGCAATCTCAGTTGGCAATAGTTGCAGGCTCAGTGATTGCATTGCAGAATTTTCTTCGCCAGTAGTCACTCTCCCTCAGGATTGCGCAGAGTAGACCTAGGGAACAGTTGTTGGGAATAAATTTGCATTTCTTGAGAGGAAGGTAGAGCCTTCCCTCTCAGGATTGCACAATGTTGTCTTGGTGAGGCTCTTGGTGAGGCAGAGTCTGGGCCAAAGTTGGCCAGACTTGCCGACATGCAACTGAAAGTGAATGTGAGTGCAAACGCATGTTGAAACTGAGTGTAAGCATAAGTGAATGATCGTGCACGAAAATGGTGAATGAGAGATTCAGAAAATGGAACAACATGCATGTAGGTGAGGCAAGTTTTTGAATCAACGACCATTTGTGAAAAACAATTTCATGCATGCGACAACAGTGAGATGTTGACGAGAATTGAAACAATACTAGGACAAGCTAATATACATGTAAACAATAGCAAGCATTCAAAGAAACCAAGCAAACAGTACTCATATAAGAGAAAACACAAAAATTGATAGAAATGCAACATAAGGCATGAGAAGCAGGCTTACCCCAAAACAACTGAGCTGAATGTGCCGACTACACCTAGATGTGACGTGGGATGTCAGAGCCGCAAGGTTGATGTGAGGAATGAACTCTACAACATCCGATTGATGATTTTTGATAAAATCGAGGTTGTGACGCACATGCCACAAATCTAGGGAAAGCGACACTTGGTGGGAGGTTTCTGAAATGATCCTTGCATGTAACCTCCAAATGCTAAACATAGATCCCTGAAAAAAGGGATGCCTTTACATGTTTCCTTGGGAGAAGCAACCCATGCATTCAAGTCCATTTTTCTTGGTCCCGGAGGGAACTGGTCAACTCAGCTGCACATGCAATAGGTTGTTCGACTACTTGAAGGAAATGCACATTTCTGGCTGGGAACTGGGCTGACTGCCCAGGAGATTTGCGTAATTTCTAGGCAGAGCAATTGATTGCTACCAAGATTTGCACAAATTCTAGGCTGAGCAGCTCTGCTGGGGAAAATTACGCAAATCTTGTTGGCAGTGTTGACTAGTAGAATTGCACAATCTTGGAGCCCAACAGGCTGCCAGACAGGATTGCGCAATTTCTGGAGGGAAGGTTGGTTTCCCTCCAGAAATTAGCAATTTTCTTGGGGAAGCTACTCAGCTTGAAGCTGGACCAAGTCCAGGTGAATAGCCTGTGAGGGGAATGCATCAAGCTATGATCGACAGGCTGCCTTTGTGTAAGAAAAACACTGAAGCTTGTGAACTTGACAAAGCAAGGCAAGCTACTATAAAGGTTGGAAGGGAAGCTCCAAAACTAAGCTAAGGAAAAATTTTGGAGGGTGGTTGTAACCGCTACAATAGGTTTATAGCCAAATCATATATGTTATAAAGGAGATTTTGGCTCAAGCCACTGGTTTCCCACAAAAGGGGGAGAAATGGTTTAATAACAAGTAGGTTTTGAGGGAAGTATGGGGAAATTCATTGTTGAACCCAATTTTAAACCAAACTGGAAAAAGAACATGCCTCAATGATGCATTGTGGAGAAGTGTCGCTGCATGTTGTATGTTCTGTAAAAGTTCGTGACAAGTGAAGGCTAATATGCTATTACATTTCTTTATCATATTATGATGTTTTCACATTTTGAGTTGAACCAATACATTAATTTTCCATATTTTCTTTGGAGGAGCCTTGGGCATATGGCTTAGGGGGTTCAGTGAATTCCCCCATCACATATTAGGTACATACTCTATCATTATGGTCTCATCAAATTGCTAATTATAGAGGAGTTAAGGAGGAGAGAGTCTACATGGGACAACTTCTTATGCATGAACTAGTTTGGGAACCCTTGTATGGTGGTTGGGATGGTGTCAAAAACAAAATATGTTGAAACCCCTGTCAAGGGTTCTAAATTAAAGCATGCTAAGGGAAAATTTCAAGATTTGGAAGATGTACAAGTGAAGCGGGGTAAATCAGTAAAACCACAGTCTTTTTTCGATAAACAGAGTGACAAGAAGTATGACTAAGAAAAATATTGTGTCTCCCAAAAACTATATTAATATCTTGAATCTCTTGAGTGGACTGTTCTAGTATCCAACCCATGGCATCAATCCTTTCCTCACTTTGATAAGAGTCAACTGATATGCAAGAATATTTTATGCAAGAAGGTTGTAAATACCTCGTGGGAAATTATAGTCCTTTCAATTATGTGAGCCTTGTAAAAGAATCTCCAAGTGGTAGTACCCCTCTAAAAACTACTACTACTAATCAAAATTTATTCTATGAGAAAATCCAACCTATAAGAAACCTAAAGTGAATTCATCTATATATGAGGCTACAACATATACAAGTCTATTTGTTTGTGACTATGAGTTTGCAACTAACTATCAAGAGAAATTACACTTTGAATTGCAAAACAAAGAGATGAGGGAGAAGATTAAAAAAAAAAAGAAAAAAGAATTAGAGAGTGTAAGATCCTTGATAGGCATATATAATATGATAATGCCACCTTGAAAGCAAGGAATGAGGAGATTTGAGAATAATGGAGAGGCTCTCAAGTGAAAGAAAAAGAAATGTTAAGAAGGAAAAAAGGTGGTATACCTATTACCTGCAAGGTCATAATAAAAATATGAAGAATACATTAAAAGACATGGAGAGGTTTAGTATGGATGGATTAAACATTAATATTGAAAAATGAGTATGCAAGGCATTCAAATTTGGTCAATTTTGTGTAGAAATACTTCATGAATCTAATAGTATGGTATCAACCTTCTCTTTTGTGTCAGGACACACTGATTCGGATTTAAACATGAGCGCAAAAAATTAGAGATCTAACCATAAATACAAAGATTCACTAGAAATAACACTTCATTTCATTAATATCAAATATTGAAATATGCTTAAAAACAAAATGGAAATAAGACTAGCTCGGGCGATTGTAGCTTATCTCTAAGAAGAGATGTGGCGGCTACATGCCTCTGAACTGTGTTACAATGAGGCTCAAAGGCCTATTTATTATTTAGAAACAAAGGAAAACCCTAAAAATCCAAAAACATAACCCTAGGAGATGAAGTGCCAGACTATGGGCTTCGCTTGGGTAAATTAGTACTTAAACTTCTTAGGGTCGTAACTTTGGCATACGATCTCCATTTGACACAAACAATACCTCATTAGAAATATCTATCTAAGGAATACAACTTTTGAACGACCAACATTGGTCTATTGCCTATGTTGGTCCAAGTTTTCCCAATAAAAAGTCATTTAGGGCCTCAAAAAGTCTCTAGAAGTTTAGGACCCGGAAAAATGCCAAAAATAGTAAATTGTGCTACAAATAAGAAAACTGAAAAACTGAAAGAAAAAATGGTGGGGGTCCAAGTGGAATAGGCAGATGGCCACCAATATCCACCTGGATCATTGCCCCCCCTGCAAGGAAGAAATGGTCCCCATTGCATTGAGTTCCTCCATGAGATGAGGAAACTTCTGCTAAACTTGGTCCCCGTGAGCCACTTTCCTTGGTGAAGGAGTTGACCTGTTTTGATAGTTGGATCCTTTGCTATCAGGTGTTCTTGATCTGCATGTCCATGATCCTATTAGTTGTGGCTTTTTCCATGCAATTTGGATTTAACTCTATGGGTGTTAGTTGTTCTGCAATGTTTGATATGTCTATCAATGGTGGGAAGTATTGTCTAAGGCAGTCCACATTGAACACTGGGTGCAGGCCAAGGAATGGGGGATTTCTAAGCTCAAATGCATTGTCTCCCATAGCCTTGGTAATGGTGTAAGGACCATATCAGAGTGGTTTGAGTTTCTGATAGGGTCCAGTAAGGTGTTCCTTTTGCAAATGTAGCTATAGTTTGTCGCCCACCTGAAACTTGTCCAGCACTCGTTGTTGATCATGTCATTGCTTGTGCTTGGCATTTGATTTTTCTAGAATGTCATGGACTTGTTGGTGGATATGTTGGATGTGATCAATGAATTTGTTTGCCTTATCGGCTTCAGAATCGACATGAGCCTAATTTGCCTGAGTAGCTACAAATGGTATGGCCACATCATTGGGACATAGTGGCTAGAATCCCAAGCCCAACTAAAAAGGGTTGTGGCTAGTTGAGCTGTCAAGAGCTCAATTAAAGTTGTGTTGGACATAGGGGAGGCTCTCATCCCATGTGCATGGATTGTTTGAGTTGTAAATGCGTAAAATGTGTATGATCACTCTCTTGATGACCTCTGTCTGACCATCAGTTTGGGGATGGAAAGTTGTGGACTTAGTGAGCTTTGTGTCCAGCATCGAGCAGAGAATAGACCAAAATGTACTAAGGAACACGCTATCCTGATCTGAGATGATATACTATGGGATCCAAAAGTGTACCCACACTCATTCAAGGAAGAGTTTAGTAGTGGCTTTTGTTGTGATATTCTTCTTGCAGGCCGCCATAATGGCCATCTTCGAGAATCTGTCGATGACCACAAAAACACAATCATTTCCATGCTTAGTAGAAGGAAGGCCTAACATGTAATCCATGGAGATGGATTCCCAATTGTTGGCTTGTATGGGCCTGACCCAGGTTCAGAGGTGATTTAGCCAACCAAATCTTGGTACTACTGGCCCTTTCGGCAAGAGTCACTTGGAGTGAGGTCTGAGGTCTCACCCAAAGTAGTATGGGAGTGTGTTAGAACCAGGTTTCCATAGCCTTGGGATGTTTGATGGGCTTCTAGAGGTTTGCGGTTCGACCCGTCGCTATGCGCACTTGTTAGTCCTTCGTAACCCATGCCATTGTTTCCGCGTAGCCATACTTGGGGCATGACTCGTATAATACCAAAGTTCTTCGCTACTTAACCGATTACTTAACTTGTGTGTGTAAGATTTATGGTTATTACAACATATTGAGCAATCATATCAGTGCGTGCTATACATAAACCGATACAAACATAAACAATATAATGCACAACAAATACACAGAAATAGGAATCAACTTCTCTTTTATTAATCTTCAATCCCGCTTACAGACTCGAAACTGCCCTACACACTCAGCTGCAGGGTCCACACACTCAATTGCAGACTCTACTAGGCCTCTACACAGTGAATTGTAAAGCCTCTTCCTACTACTATGACCCAATACACAGAGAATCCTACTCTAAGCTTGAACCATTCCTTTGCTACTTCCTCTATCTTATACTATCTTTACAACTTAGAGCCTCGCTCTATTTATACAATCCCATGGTTCATGGACCATGGGTAGGCCGAGATGACTTTACATTACATTGCATTACTTTAGGGTGGACAACCCTATGACTTAACATCTACTTCGCTCTTCGCACCCGCAATTTGTGGAGTCTTACAAAACCTTTGACCAAAACTTGGCCTTTGAGCCCCAAATTTGCTGTGGGGGGGTTTCCATGCCCAACAGAGCCCCAACACAATCATTGTGACTTGTTCTAAGTCACTCTATTGGTGTGGCGATCTTGGCACGGAGCCCCTCCAACTGTTCCCGTATTGCTTGGAGGTCCATGGCACACTGTTTTTTTGTTTGCTAGACCTTTTGCATGCACTCTTCTATTGCTTCTTTGTGAGGCTCCGCTATCTGTCTTAACACATATAGTCCCTTCATCTGCGTGAGCTTGCCCCCAACACAATCTATTGCTCCATCATGGCTTCTTGGAGCGCTTCCCTAATGACCTCATCAACTATGTCGCCAATGTCATAGAGGTCACCCTCTTTCAATGTAATTGGTTTGATGTCCAGTTTGGATGCCTTAGAATTCTTTCATGGACCTGATCGCTCTATGACGTGCGACCATTTTAGTTGGGTGGATGTTATGCTCGGTTCCGTGCCTTCTACTGTATCTGGTCCCTGTCCTGTAGACACATTTTGGCACCCTTCCTCCTGCTTCGTGGCGGTCACTATTGCTTATGCTATTGTTGCTCTTTCAGCAGCCTTTGCCTATTCTGTGGCTGCCTTTGCTGCTTCGCGGGTAGCCCTTACCTCCACAACCACTTGTTCGTTGCACCTCTGCTGGGCCAACTTCATGACACACAACTTGGTTGCATCCTTCTATGTCTTATCCCTTTCTACAAGATCTGGGGCGTACCACTCGAGAGGCCATGATTCGAGCATGGAGAAGATGGCATCCTCAATTGTAATGAAAGGAAGCTTGGTCCAGTTCTGCATCGGATCCTTACCTGCCTTGATATACACATTGTGCATATCCGCCTTGAAGTCTACAAAGCTCCGCAGACTGTTGTACACTGTGGGGGATAGGCACAGCCTCCTGTTAATCCACATCCAGATGCTCACCTCCATGAGCACCCAGAAGATCTTAGTTTTGTGGATCCGCATGGCGTCCTTTGTAACCCAGAGCGACGCATATTTTGCAGCCACTGGTAAGTCCTATTCAATATGAGGGAACTGACTATCCTCAGGTAGTTCCCATATCACCAATAAAATAGATAGGAGCAACCATGCATAGTGGAAGGTATTGCCCTACTCTTTAGCTTCCTTACAGTTGGTTAAGACTTCTTCGTAGAGGAACTCGACCTAGTTGAATTGGACCCCCTCTGCGCATTGTTCTGTCAGCGCAACCACCAGTGTTCGTACCTCATCTCTGTGACATTTTCTAATCACCTTCCCGGCCAAGAGTTGGGTGGCTATGCACACCCCTTTATCTTTACTGCTATTAATTGCATAACCTCTCTTCTCCTTTTCCAATTTATACTTCTTCTTCATGGCTTCTACGAGTGCCAAATCTCTGCTTTTGTCAGCTATCTCCACAAGGTCCTTTCCCTTATAGAGAAGCCAAGAAATCCTATGGATAAGCTCTGTCGTGATGGGAATAGAATCTTCTAGCCATAAGTACCCATTGTGCACTAGGCAAAGCAGCAGCTTGATGACGAAAATTGTGATAAGTGCATGGTGATAATGTGGAATCCATAGTAGGTGGAGTAGTCCAGCCTTCTCCACACTGTGTAGCCATTTTTGCGTCTCTAGTGTTGTAGCTGACCCCTCCTTGCTCTGTTTCATGAGGTTCTCAGTCTCTAAATGTGGGAACTTCTCGCTGTCCACGAGGTCCCAGTCTTCAAATTTCATTGTGGGCATGCAGCCTAGGGCCGAGCCCTCAAACAAAATTCCATTTGGGAGAAGCAGGGTTTGGAGTGTGCTCTTAGTAGCATCCAAATTTGTAGGTACCTTAGCTTTCCCTTTCCATGGAGGAACGTACTTGGGAAATTTTGCTACAGCGCACACCGGTTGGATGTCTTCTTCCATTTCTTCATCTGCCTCTATCTCATCTACGAGAGCCTATAGGTCCTCCTCCTCATCATCTGTCTCAATGGTGATAACCTTGCCCTTTTCTTCCATGGAAAGTTTACCAAACTGCGTATTTTGCGAGGACATGCGGACTGGTCCAGTTGCATGTTTATCCTTCTTGGGCCTCAGCATCCGAGGTGATTTCGGAATTTCTGGCTCATCCCCCACCTACACCGTAGGGTTCTGTGCGGCTTCCTCAGTGGTACTCTCTGCAAAACCCACACCTCTCCTGGTAGTTTTCATCTTGTTCGAACTGTCTGTGGTTGTTCGCGAACTTGGGGGATCAAATACTGCTTGGTGCTCAACACTTTGTGCTCTTCATAATAGCTCAAATCTCAAATGAACAAGTTTTGTCTCGTGTCTAGCCTTTGGAGTTTTATAGTGTCTTTTGAATTTGAATTTGACCATTCCCCCCACTTCTGAGTCATTAATGCATTCTTGGCGATAGATCGTCCCAAATATAGCTCTTAATTAGTGTCTTAATTACCCGCTGCCCACTCCATTTTGCCTAAATTGGACATCTCATCATGAACAGTGACGCCAACGGTTACTTCCTAGTCTACCCGTGCGACATCGTAGCCCCTCGTGTGTGGGTGAAACCCTTGTGCCATGATGTTTTTGTGCGCACCTCCCTCATCACATAGCCCCCAAACAAACTCTTTTAGAGTCCTGCGCTCTCTTTCAACTATTTGGAGCATTGGGACTGTACT
This sequence comes from Pinus taeda, assembly GCA_000404065.3. NCBI lineage: Eukaryota > Viridiplantae > Streptophyta > Pinopsida > Pinales > Pinaceae > Pinus > Pinus taeda. The sequence goes on along the minus strand of APFE030666898.1, from coordinate 35,280 downwards.
CTCTACAGCTAGTCAGGTGGTTGCACCACCTGTGCGAGACTTCAACTCGCCTTCCAATATAGCCCGCAAAAACTCATCAATTGTCTATGCGACCACTGGCACTGTGCGTTCTACCGTATGCAGTGTGCTCCCCTAGTTATTGTGTTTGGTGAGGTGCATTCGTAGCCATGGAAACATAGTCATAAATTCACGGTGACATTCTTCTAACACAGTGGTACAATCACCTGTATCTTGCCTTGTCATGCTTGGTTTATCGGCAAGACATGCCTGCCTGATCTCATTTTTTAGCCTTTTGATCTTAGCGTCCATCATAATGCTTTTCTTCCTCAACCATACCCATCCTTTTCAAGTTCACGAAGTTTAAGGTTCCCTTGTCGAATGGCTTCCTGAATCCTTATATGTTCTACCTCGCATAGATGTGTGATTTCTTCCTTCCCATCACAACACACTATCACTATTACAGGGTCCAGCATGTGCGGATCCCTTTTTGTATTTCCTTCAGTAATTACCATCTCCATTTTGTGCCGCTCCTTTGGAATCATCTCTGCGTTTAGGGTTTTACACATGGTCCGGTAGGCCCATCGAACCATTGACATGCGTAAGTCCCAATCATTTCATCTCGCTTGGTGAACTTTATTTAGTACTCTGCACACCCTATCGAAGGCTTCGTTGCGGCGAGCTAGTATCACGCGTTGCCTTTCTTGCTTCTATACTTTGTTTTGATTTGTTATTTTGGGGCTAGTGTAACCATAATTTATTCACATAACCCTCTTTTCACACAATAGCATATTAATCCAAGTGTTCAAAGATTTAATATACTTACCTCATGGTCCCTTGATAAAGCGTCGCTCTACCTCACTATAGCTGACGGTCGTGTCTACTGTGAACTCAATGATAAATCCTCCTATTATTCGGTCAAGCTAGTGGTCCACAACTTGCACTATCTTATCTTTTGATGCTTCTAGTCTGCACACTAGTTCCAGAGTCCACACTATTGGTTTGTTGAGCCTACACCTTCCCTGGCTATCTGCTAACTTCGTGATCCACTCATACAACTTAGACAGAAAATATGCAAAGAAAATTTCATGGATTTCCATGTACAAGTAACGCTCTAACCATTGTTCCTTAGATACTTGCGGATTTCTGTTTTCCTGTGAAGTGAACTTTTGAATTTTCTTATCCAACCACTCTTCAATTTCTTTCTTTGTTGGATTCTAGTGGCACAACATCAGATATCCTTTATGCAGATCTTGGTTCTGGCAACAAAACCATTTTTTGGCTTGTATGGGCATTACCCAGGTTCAGAGGTGATTTAGCCAAGCAAATCCCGGTACTCTAGCCCTCTTGGAAACAATCCACGAAGCGCAAACTGAGGTCTCACTCAAAGTAGTATGGGAGGTGCTACAACCAGGTTTTTTCACCCTTGGGATGTTTGATGGGATTCTGGAGGTTCGCGGTCCGACCCATCACTACGCACACTTGTTAGTCCTTCACAACATGTATCGTTGTTTCCGTGCAGCCCTACTCGGGGCACGACCCATATAATACCCAAGTTCCTTGCTACTTATCCAATTACTTAACTTGTGTGTGTAAGATTTATGGTTATTACAGTATATTCAGCAATCATATCAGTGCACGAGATACATAAACCAATACAAACATAAAGAAGATAATGCACAACAAATACACAGAAATAGGAATCAACTTCTCTTTTATTAATCTTCAATCTCGCTTACAGACTTGACACTGCCCTGTGCACTCAGCTGTAGGGGTCCATGCACTCAGCTGTGGACTCTACTAGGCCTCTACGCACTCAGCTGCAAAGCCTCTTCCTACTACTATGACCTAATACACTTAGAATCCTGCTCTAAGCTCGAACCATTCCTTTGCTACTTCCTCTATCTTCTACTATCTTTACAACTTAGAGCCTCGCTCTATTTATACGATCCCATGGTTCGTGGACCATGGGTAGGCCAACATGACTTTACATTACATTACATTACATTACATTACATTAATTTAGGGCAAACAACCCTATGACTTAACCTCTACTTCATGCTCCATGCCTGCAATTCGCGAAGTCTTACAAAACCTTTCACCAAAACTTGGGCTTTGAGCCCAAAAACCTACTATGGGTAGATTCCATGCCTAACACCAGTGTCTGCTAGGGGTAAGCAGTGGAGTATAGAGGAATTGATTCTTGATGGTTGGTTTGGCAATGACACAGGCAGTGCAGGATCTGATGTACTTCCTGACATCCTGTCGAAGATTCAACCAATAGAAATACTTCTGCAATATTGTCACCATTTTCTTGACCCTGGAATGCCCAGCGGCCCAACTGTAGTGAACTTCCAAAATAATCTTGGCACACTTGCTTGAACGAACACAAAGGTGTCCCAAGTGGCATAACAGGGCATCCTGGAGGTGAAAATATGGAACTCGATGACCCTCCAATAGTGTCTAGTATGTGTGGTCGAATTCTCGGTCGCTTTTGTAGAGAAGTGGCCAATCAAAAGTCTCATGCCCACAAGAGTTGAGCATAGTGGTTAATGCCATGATTGGTGGTCGTCTGAGGCAGTCTGCAACATTATTGGTGCTACCCTTCTTATACTTTTTATTCAAATGGAATTGTTACATGTATGTGGACCACTTCTAATGGCAATCATTCTACAACTTCCCTTGCGTCTATATGAACTATAGGGGCTAGTGTTCTGTGTGGATGATCGTTTCCTTCCCCAAAATGTAATGCTTCCATTGTTGGCAAGCCTGTGTAATGGAATACATCTCTTTGTCATAAGTGGGATACTTCAAGACTGTGTCTGAAAGTGTCTCACTATGATATGCCACATGATGCCCCTGTTGAGAAAGGGTTTCCCCAACAACATAGTCAGAGGCATCTGTCTCGATCTCAAATGGTTGTTGCAAGTCTGGTAATGTGAGCACTGGTGCGGAGTAGAGGCGATGTTTGAACTTTGCGAAAGCCTATGGTTGAGATTCATAACAAAATAATTTTTCTTTCACTCCTCCCTTAGTGACTTGACTCAATGGCCAAGTGATATGAGAGAATCCCAACACGAACCTGTGGTAGAAACTGGAAATACCCATAAATATGCGGAGCTCTATCAGAGTGGTTGGGGTTGGCCAATCCGAAATGACTTGGATCTTGGTTGGATCCACATGCACCCTCCATTCATCAATGATGTATCCCAGATACTAAACTTGGGTCATGTAAAAAGTTCATTTCTCCAAATTGGCACACAACTTGTGTTGCCACAATGTTTGGAGAACCGGTTGGATGTGGTGGAGGTGCTCTTCCCAACTATGGCTGAAGATCAACATTTCATCCAAGTATACCACTAAAATTGAGATGGTGAATGGCCTCAAGATTTCATCCATCAACCTCATGAAGGTTGAAGGAGAATTCGTCAACTCGAAAGGCATAACCAACCATTCGAAAAGGTCCTCCTTAGCTTTGAAGGAAATCTTCCAGACATCGAAGTGTTTGATTGGTACCTGGTGATATCTGGACTTCAAGTTGATCTTGGTGCAATATTTTACCCCTTGAGTTGGTCCAGAAGGTCATCAATTAATGGGATCCAGTACATATTCTGGACAATGATCTTGTTCAACGCCAGATAGTCAATACAAAGTCTCCAAGTCCCATCCTTCTTCTATACGAACATGATCGGTCTCCCATAGGGCAATGAACTCGAAAGGACGTGACCTCTTTGTAGTAGCTCCTGAATCTACTTCTTGATTTTGTCATTCTGCATAATGGAGCTCTGATAGATTGGTCCATCGGGAAATGATGCACCTGGAGTCACACCGACGGAGTGCTTGACCTGACAGTGCAGAGGCACCCCTGCGGGGGAGGTGAATATGTTCGCATACTCCTCTACGACCTTGTCCATTTGTTGTTTTTGTGTGGAAGGGCCCTATCTAGAGGTCATGGCCACCATATTATTCCTTCCCTGAGGGCATATCATCAGGAAAACAAATTTCCCGCTTTTGGAAATGGGCTTACTGCATTGTTTTGTAGTAACCAAAGAGATGGCGGTAGGTAGTGCTAACTCCAGTATCCTGTGCAAATTATTTCCCAAAATAACAATAATAGCATGAGGCCTTGACTCATACACAACATGTCGCTTCCACAAGTATGGTTGGCCTAATAATACATCACAAATATCGAGGGGAGAAACATCACATAATACCTCAACCGTGAAGGGCTTGATGCTATATGGAAGGTGACACTGCTATCTCAAGCGAAGATCCCATCGTTGGTGAAGACACCCAATGGTGTACAGTTGTGGGTGTGTCATGGTCGTTAAGCCTAGCCACTTCACGACCTCTATCGAAATGAAGTTCTCTTGGCTCCCCCTATCAATAATGATCTGTAGCGGGGAACCCTTTAACCACATATGGGATCAGAAGAGGCGCTCCTCCTCCTTTGGATCTTTGGGTTTCCCCTTATGGATCTTCATGGTGGCAATAGTGGCATTGGGATCCGCATCGATAATATACTTCCCTTCATCATTCCCCTTGTTAGGTTCTAACTCTACGTTAGAACATGTATCTAATTCTGAAGCCTTTAGCTCGGCCACTAGTGACTTCTTGGCCCAACACTCACTTGTGTTGTGAGTGGAGCTCTTATGGAACTCACACCACTTTCATGTGTCCTTCTTTGGCTTCACGGTGTTGTTCTTTGCTTACAGCTTTGGCGAGTTTTCCTGGGCCATCCCACCTTGGCTTTGTCCCTTGTTCTATAGTTTGGGGGAACCTTTCCCTTGCTTCGGATTCGCAGATCCAAAGTCTCACTTCTTCTGTTTAAACCTCTGCTCGATCTTGACGGCCTATTGGTATGTCGTTCTGAGCGAGGAGATGTCCAGGAAATCCATCTCGTCCTAGATGTACCTATGTAGGCAACCACGATACATGAGTACCAAATATTTCATAGAATCCTTGATACCCAACTTTGTGCGAAGGGTATGAAAAACATTAGTAAACTTCAACATGTCTTGGTCCCTTCCCTGCCGCAGCATTGTCCACTTTATGTATTTGTCCTCATAGCTCCTCACAGGGTAGTACTGCTCCTTGATGGCATCCTAGAATGCATTCCAAGTGGGTGCGGCTGAAAAAAGAGAGATTGTACTTTCATCCTTCTGCTCAAAGTAGGTTTCCCACTAGTCCTTGACGTGGGGAGCGGCTTTGAGAGGAGAAAAAGTAATATTTTCTCTACTGGAAAGATCATGAACAGAAAAATATCCTTCTAGCATATTTAACCATTTATCAATGATGTTTGCATCTATTTGACCCTCAAATATGGGAATATCAAAGTTTCTTGTACCTTAAAAGGAGTGGAGCCTCCAGGGTGGCTACTGGATGTGGATTCACCGTCGGTCAACAATCGTTGAAGGATCTCGGCAAAGTTATCCATCATCATGTTCCTTTGTTTCTCGAGGGCCTCCTTGAGCAATATTTTGATAGGATCTCCTGCCCCCTCGTCTTTATTTTCTTCCCCAATGGGTGGTCATCGAGGTTTACAAGGCTGATCTTGCAAAGGTTCAACCAGATCAAGCCCTAACTCCTTATATCCCAAACTTGTTGGGGACATGCAAGAAAAGTAGAAAAAGAGAAGACCACTCTCATATCACTGATCTAGATTTAAATAGGAACGCAACAAATTACATATATAACCATAAATACAAAGATGCAGTAGAAATAACACTTCATTTCATTAATATTAAATACTGAAATATGCTTACAAACAGAATGGAAATAAGACTAGCTCGTGTGATGGTAGCTTATCCTTGAGAAGATATGTGGTAGCTACATGTCTATGAACTATGTTACAATGAGGCTCAAAGGCCTATTTGTTATTCAGAAACAATGGAAAACCCTAAACATCCAAAAACCTAACCCTAGGAGATGAAGCACCAAACTATGGGCCCCGTTTTGGTTAATTGGTACATCAACTTCTCGGGGTTGTAGCTTTGGCATGCGATCTCTATTTGATACGCACGATACCTCGTTAGAAAGATATATCCAAGGAATAAAAATTTTGAATAACCAACATGGGTTTATGACCCATGTTGGTTCCAGTTTTCCCAAAAAAAATCGTTTAGGGCATCAAAACGGCTTCAAAATTTCAAGACCCGAAAAACTACCAAAAATAGTAAATTGTGCTACAAATAAGGAAACTGAAAAACTGAAAGAAACAATGGTGAGGGTGTAAGTGGAATAGGTGGGTGGCCACCAATATCCACCTAGATCACGCACAAAACCTTAGGGTTGGGGGATATGTTGGGCTTGGTAATTGAAGATACTCTTGTTTCCATTATACTCCTTTTTTCCTTTTTAACCCTTCCTTTTGCACTCTATAACCCCTTTTTTGACACGACATTAGGTTACTATGTTAATCTAGACACTTTACAAGGTTATAAGGTAAATTCTTAAACAATGCCAAGAATATTTTGTTTGATTACGTTAGTGAAGCCTAATCATTATTATAAAGTGTTACTTATGAATTTTTGAGTCTCGTAACTAGGGCTAGTGAGATGTATAGATCATCTCCAATAGGCACATACCACATGGGCCCATGGATGACACTGTTGGATATTTTTTTAGGTCATTGACGTATTCGAGGTCAAGGGATTTTCACGTTGAATGGTTTGTTCCATTTGGTTGTTCAATGGATTATTATTGAGATTTCAGGATTTCTCTTTTGATTCCCCCTCCAAACTCTTTCAACTTATTCTAGCTTTGGGAAAACAATGTTACCTGATTGAGTCAAATAGGAAATTATTTTGATCTCACTGCCTTCTGTTTTATAACCAACCATGGCTCATTTTACTTTCTATCTATATTTTGATTGATATATAAGGCTAATAGTGGCTTTGGGCCAGGTTAGAAATATTTGTTTTGTTGTCATTCTAAGTTTATAAGTTACTCTAAAGGCCACTGGGTAACATTATGTCATTGTACTCCATGTAAACAAACTGTTGATCTCATAATACAATGGTGATGCCAACTTCTATTATTTACTATTTGTATTCTTGCTTACTCTATGATTTAATTTCTTATAGGCAATGGGTTGGTTGGCTTGGGCCCATCAACCCAATCCATTGCTCTTGTATCTATCTGTTGTAGTGGCTACAACCACCCTCCAAAATTTTTCCTTAGCTTCATTTTGGAGCCTCCCTACCAACCATCCTTAGCAACCTATCTTGCACTATCAAGTACACAAGCTTCAGCTGAGTTTTAGTGGCCTGTCATCCTGTGCATGTCATTTTGTTTGTCTCCCTCCCATAGGTCGACATTCCAGACTTAGACTATTCGCTGGTTGAGAGACTCCCCTAGAAAATTGTGTAATTTTGGAGGGGAACCAACCTTCCCTCCAAAAATTGCACAAATCAGTTGGATAGCCTGTTGGGCTCTAGAATTGTGCAAAACAGGAAGGCATTTCTCCTTGAGAAAACTGCGCAATCTGACTGGGCATTGGGCCTCAGCCCAGAAATTGCGCAATTTTGGGAGGTAGTGACCTACTCAGCCCAAAAATTGCGCAATTCCTTATAGGAAACCTACTCTACTCAACCTAGAATTGTTCAAAGCTATTGGGTAGCATGTTGAGCTCCAAAATTGTGCAAAACAGTCAGAGAAGCTTCCTTGAGAAAACTACACAATCTAGCCTAGTACTGCAACTTCGCCCAGAAATTGTGCAATTCTGGGAGACAAACACCTGCTAAACCCAGAAATTGTGCAATTCTGGGAGACAAACACCTGCTTAACCCAGAAATTGTGCCATCCCTTAGGGACATCCAGGCCAACTCAGCCCAGAAACTGTGCAAAGTTTCATCCCAGGCTCATAGACCAATGCATGTGCCATCAAGTTGACCGGTTCCCTCTGGGATCGAGCAAAATTGATTTGCATGCAGGGGCTTCTCGTCCCAAAATAGCCAAAGGAAGCATGAAAATGGCATCCCTAGATGTAGGGATCTATTTTTAGTAGTTGGAGGTTACATGCAAAGATCATTTTAGAAACCTCTCACCAAGTGTCGCTCTTTCCTAGATTTGTGGCATGCGTGTCATAACCTTGATCTTATCGAAGCTCATGAACCAAACATTGCAGAGCTCATTCCTCACATTGATCTTACAGCTCTGACATCCAACATCACATCCAGGAGTCTTTGGCACATTCATTTTAGCTATTTCAGGGTAAGTCTACTTCTCATGCCTTGCGTTGCATTTCTATCGCTTTTTGTGTTTCACTTTGTGTAAGTGTTTTCTACTTGATTTCAATGAGCGTTTGTTGTCGTTTTGATGTATGTTAGCTTGTAGAAGCACCATTTCACTTTTTGTTTGCATCTCACTGTTGTCACATGCATGACTTTGTTTTTACACCGACAGTCGTCGTTGCAGCGTCCCGCTTCTCACACATGAATTCTTTCCCATTTTCTAAATCCTGCACTTACAGTTTGCATGCATGATCATTCACTCTTGTTTACACTCAGTATCACCATGCATTCATACTTCTCATTTTTTGAGTCACCCATTGACGGGTCTGAGCTGCCTTGGTCTAGACCTTGCATTTCCAGGCTAGCATTGCACATTTCTGGAAGTGAAGGCTTTGCCTTCCCTCCAGAAATTGTGCATGTCTGGCCCAACAATGACCTCCAAGCTTGCATTACGCAATTCTTGGAGGGAGTACCTTACTTGCCCTAGAAATTGCGCAATGCAGTTTGCTGGTTTGCATGTCATTACTTACTGAAATTGCGCATTGCACAGATTCAGTCCTCAACAGGCCAAGATGAACTGTGCGTTACGCAGTTCCAGCTGTCAATCAGCCACCCGATAGCCCGGATTGTGCCTTGCGAAATTTTTCTAGTCAATCTCCTAGCCTCCTAGTGAAAATTGTGCAATTTTCACAGACAGACACACAGGTATGTTGCATGTATGTCCTCCAGTTTATTTTGGTTTTCGACTGACAACTTACTTTTCATGAGTATTGCTATGTCTCTAGGTATCATGGGTGTTCGTCTACCTCTCAATAGCACTAGTGCCATGGCATCTAGGAGAGAAGAGTCAAAGACACCGTTCAGAGCACAACTGGGGATGCAGTCGATCAAGTGTCTATGAACTGGCCTATATATGAAGACATCAGGTTGTTCATAGACAAGAATATCAAGATGAAATGGTAGCATCATCACAACGAGAAACACCATCAGCAGCAGTAGAAGGTAGCACACTTGCGTGCGACAAATGCAAGAGGAAGGTTGTTGACAGCATAGAGGTGGACCAAAGTTGCAAGTTCAAGCATATCTACTTGTGATGAAAGCAGCTTTGGAGATTAAGGCTATGAGGTGAGGGCAAAATAGGAGGGTGGCGCGAAGGTGGAGAAAAAAACAGAGAAGGAGTTGCAGGTGCTGAAGCAGCAAATCAAGGAAGAACACAAGCTGCATAGACGACAAAAGGAGTTGCAGCAGGGACATGTAAAATAGGAGGTGCAACATGCATAGACTGATGAAATTGTGCCCATACAGGTTATAGGCCCATCCCAACAGCTGGCACAGATCAGATAGGGTGAGAAGTGCTATTGATCGCATGCAAGGGTGTTCAGGAGCATGGATGTCATTGTGCACATGCATACGATCCCACCCATTGGCACACTCACCGAGGCGAAGACAAGAAGCAATTCCGACTGGAGCTAAATATGTCTTTCGAAAAGTTGATGTGCATGTTCACCAACACACACTTGGAGATAAACACAAACACTATGCATCTGCATGTTGCTAGTGCATCTACACTCAAGAAGATGATGCACATGTTATCAAACAAGTTGGACAGAGGATCCATATCAGTGTACCCGGATGCAACGGAGGCAAGAGTTCGCTTTCAGCAGGATGTCACCATTGAGTGCACGGACACCATCACGGACGACCAAGCTTGGCATCAATTCACTGCCATAGACCATCGTGAGGATGTCTAAGAGTTGGTCTTCCCACAACTATCCAACTCTTAGTGATAGCTTGCATGACCTGCACAAGCCTATTTTCTCTCAGGTGGGTGCCTATGGAGATTGTATTAACATCTTGTAATGTGGAAGTCCAAGTGTCGATAGTTGAATGTAATAGTCATAGAGTAGTTGAAGAGTCATGAGGGTAGGTGAACAATCACAAAGGGGAATGTCAAGGGTCACCCCACCCTTTGCTATTTATAGTACCTCATAACTCATTGTAGAGGCTTTTGTTCATCCAAGCTTCCGATAGGAGTATCTTAGAGAAAGCTTGGAGAGTATTGTATGAACCTTGGCTTCTCCACATTGCGAAGCTAGTACATCTCTTTGGAGGAGTAGGCGGAAGCAACTATAATGTTCTGCTATCGGAACTAGTGGTTGGTCATGGTCATATTATATGATTAGAACTTTCAATTTCTTAATATAACAGAGCCAACATATTTCATGCATATGTTATTATTGTATTTCAGCTAAATTGTTTACTCTAATGATATATTAATTTGAATTTGTGGAAAACCTGTGATCAGTTATGAAACCAACGTTTCGGACTACCTTGGTGAGTCCATCATCAGGGCAATGAGATAGTATTTGAGAAGAGAGAATGAATTTCAGAGCTTTATTAATAGTTGAGAAGTTTTTAATTTTGTTTTGAGAAGTATAGAATCTTTCTGTTTATGTATGTCTGAATATTACTTAAATGCATTGTTGGTTTAACCATCACTTTGGATTGTTATCTTACTTTCTTTCCAGTTTGTGATGCATCTTCGCTCATGTGTTCCCTTCCAAGCCGTGTGCTTTCACAGGTTTCCAAGGGGCGCATTCACCCCACTTTCCATGTGTTAGAACTGTTCATGCACCTTCCTTGGCTCGCTGCACATGTCACACCCTTGCTACCAACAGGGACATCTTATTTTCCTCTGTGCGCAGCTGTGGTCAAGGTGATGCCATACGACTCACTGCTGGGACTCCTACACCAAATAGTTTGAGGTCTAGTTGGGACTTCTTACCGGGGAGATCCCCTTGACACGTTGGTGGGTCTAGCACTATCAACACTATATTTTGTTTAAATGCATATATCTGAGTATTAATATCCTAGATCTGGAAGTGTGGCTTGTACATTGAGTGGAATCGTTATTAGTTTCTCAAATTTGAAGGTTGGTAGATCATAGTGATGCATGGATTTGTTATTTCTCCTTGTTTGAAATGATTCTTTGAATGCAAGAACAAATGTAGACATAAATGGAAGTTTATAATATCTGATATTGTGATATAAATTAGTTATGTCACCTAAGGTTGTGATTTGATTCCAACATTGAGTGCCATATTTATTCCTTAAATTTTTCATTTCATACAAATGATATTTTTTCTTCTACACATAGGATTGTGGGAATTTCTTATATGTTAAGTATTCTATAGTTAATATAGTAAGGAATCTTAATGCTTTGGATTTACAAACCTTGATTGGGTTATTATGATCTAACATAAATATGATTTTAGGCATCTAAGATGATAACAAAGAGATTTGTTTTACTCTGAGCTTAAGTACTCAATATCTAATATCATTTACCATTAAGTTTGTAAGTTATTCTTCGTGATATGTGTCCTTTATGGACACATGAGTTTGTGGAAATGAAAAGCTTGTGTAAAAGCTACACATAGCTTGCATATAAGTCATCATAGCCACATGTGTGGTTTTTCATTACAAGGTGCATATGTATATAGTCTTTTGTAATAGAAAAATCTTTAGATTTGAACATTTGAATACTATGTTTATGTACTTACTTTTATGCTCTATTTTAACTATTATAAAAGGCATCCACATCAAATTTTGTATGGAGTTGATGCATGTTGATTGTTGAAGCAAATATTGGTGACAAATTATTACAGGTGACATCATCTAGTTTTCATTCGGGTTAGCAAAGAGTGATTGATAGTAAGGGAACCTTGGGGAAGATTTATGTCTAGTAATTGATATCCTCTAGCAGAGAGTGAGTGCACTGCTGCTTGATGATTATGTTTGATCAAGACAAAACTATTTTGTTTTCCACCTTGTTCTTACAAAGAGATCTTGAGCCCTCTTATCCACTAGACAATTGAGCCAGGCATTAGGTCAACCAACCCAGGAGGATTAAGAACCAAGAAATATGTTATTTTTGTCGTCTACTCATGAAAATCATAAAGAGGTCTTGAATTTTGTTGTCCATTGGAGAACTAAGAAAGACCTGAAGTCATCTATGAGTCATCCAGCCTAGGAGCAACCATAATTAAAGAAATCAGTGGCCCTTTTAGTTAGGAGTATTTCATGTGTTGTTAGGATACTACCACTAGGATTGTTTTGGTTATTTAGGCTCATGATACTATGTTCTAACAGAAACTAAAGTGATGATAGGATTTGGTTTTGATTGTCTTAAATTCCCCTAAATAGGTAGAGTTCAAATAGCAGGTCCTTGTGGGTCTTGTCTTAGCATATATTGTGTTGTGCCTCTAAGTTCACATCTCCTACATTAACAAAGTAAGTGTTGAGGAATTTGTTTGTCAAATACTACACCCAATAGAACCCTTAATATTATTCTGTTTAAAAAGTGACTTTTTATTTAGGGAAAATAAATAATCAAGAAAAATAGAAGTACACATGGGGGAGAATTATGAATATTATGAAATTATTAATGAATAAATTAAGGATTTTACATAAAGATGTGAGGTGGATAGCTTCATGGGGTATATAAATATAAGGGATAAACCATAGTTTTAGATGTGGCCTAGAGAGTAAGTACAATTTACCAAAAGTCTACTAGAGATTAAGGGATGAACTAAAATGGTAAATGGGATCTAGAAGGAAGCTAGTAATACTAATCTATAAGTTTTCTAATGGATGGTAAGTCCATATTGAATACATGTTGCAATTGAAACTAGTTATGATCCCACATGATTAAGGGATTTCAGGGAATTTTTTTTTCCCTAAGTATGGCTTCGAAGAAACAATTTGGAACCATGAGAGTTGACCAAGGAAAGGAGATGATGGATGGAGCACTATTCGAACTATTGGAATCATATTTATATTAGGTATTAAAATATTTAGTTAAGAATTATTTTATGTCTTAGTAGCCTTCATTAATTTGGTCCTATTAATGTATATGGATTTTTATTTGAAACTAATGTTATTAACCTAGGCATGAAATTTTATTGTACTTACCCTAAATTCCTCCTTTGCATGAGCCACAACATGCTATTAGAGAATCTAATCGCATTTAACTAGGATATGAAAAAGTAGGGTTGTAGTATGCCCAATAAATAGAAGGAAACCTTGGGAATAAGTATCACTATGGAAGTGAGGCAATTTTGGTATATAGAATTTATTCATTTCATTATTATTTCACCTAAAAATAAATAAATCTAGTAGACTTTAGTTTAATTTCACATAAAAGTTGAGATGATGTTTGCCACTTGTTTGGAAAAATCCTTAATTGGAAAATGTGGCCTTCATTTAGGGAAAAACTGAGAAAGTAGTTAGGAATGAATTATTGTTGTTATAATTGTGGATTTTGTAGTATTTAGGTAAGACATCATTTTTCCTTCGCGTATTGTAAATCTAGTTATGATATTTCTAGGTGTAGTTGTGACTTGGAATTGAGTGCCAAGTGTCTATAAAATATTATAAATAAATACTACATGTGTTTACATGTCCTACAAACTTTATGTTATGTATGAATAAATTGGCAAAGGATGCCAATAATTGAGTTATAATATAAAATAAGACCAAGTTGGGTTGTTTTCTCCCCGCGTGGTTGAAATTTGGGTTGCTTTCCATATGTTTGACAAAAAATTTAAATAAGTTGTATATAATTCTATGCAAATCTATTAAGAAATAAAATGCAAGACACAAAAAGAGAAGAAATAGCTAAAAAGGCCTCAAACCATATTTTACTTGTATTCATTTCAATTATACAAATATATAATACATTAATTAAACCACCTCATTTTTTGCCACATCAACACATCACCAAGAGATAAGGCAAGCAAGAGGCAAAGTAGGATCAAGATCACACTTAGGATAAAATATATATCCCACAATGTGAAATATACAAAGGTGGTGTAGGACTTCATGATTATACAAAAGTCCAAACAATATAGCAACAAGGTACCAAGAATATGCATAAACTAGTATAATGTCTAAGTATTCATGTTGAAACTCCTAATTGGGCCTCAGTGAACAATTTCCTAGAACCTATCAAATATAGATGCTAAAAAATAATAGATTCTGGAAAATCCCACTGTGTAAACATGTGACCCAAAATTCCTGCAATTTATTCACTGATGTGAAGTTCTATATGATGAGAGAAAGCCAATATAAGTGAATCAACTACAGGTCTAACACATGAAAGTTCCTGACAAATGCATCAATTTCGATGCTATAATTCGAAAGGATCCAATTTTCCCTTGTTAAGTCAAATGACCATTTAGGTGAACATAATGTCCACAATATTTCTCTCCAAATAATGTCAACCAACATCCAAATCCCGTATCCTTGTTATGATTCAATCATCTACGATACCATGAAAAAAAACATGTTTTAATTTTTAAGGATAACCATCCTAAGAACCAAGATAATACCTTCAAACCCATGCATTAAAACAACATGCAATGAATAAGGATAAGTGTCACCAATCAATAGGGTTCTTATCCTTTTAGGAGTTCAATTCATCTAACAACATGCCATTGAACTTAGTAATGAATAATGCACAATATGTAAACATGTTAGAGTTTCTAAAGGGTGGACATCAATAAGTCTTCATAGTAGTATCAACACATCACCATTTACACACCTTTATAAATAAATGGTCTTAACATATCCTTTAATCAATAATTTCATACAATTTTGAGTATGGATACAATAACTAGTCCTTTTGTATTAAACAAGACATGTTTCTTACCTCTACATAGTACCAAATACACTATAACTAATTTCGCTTGAGCTTGTACAACCCCTATTGTTGGAACATTTTATCTAATACCACTTTGTAAGAAACCCACTCTCTAGAACAAGACTAAAATTGAATTATCTATTTACTATAGTTAACCCATCACCATAATCGATAGGACATTTGATATATGCACAAATAAAGTGTTTTCCTATTGTCATTAGTTGATTAAAGAAAGACTTTTTTCACTTCAATAAAACCCCTATATGACTTTGCCTCATGTCCGGAGAGTAAGGGCTATGTACTAGACTTTATGAACAAACGACCAATTAAAAGAGAAAAAAGAAAACCATTTATATGATGTTTAGAAATTAAAATACTTTATAGTTTAATAGAAAACATAGCCCTAACACCTTCTAGGATCACTATCTATTTTTAATGTAAATATACTCAACTGACCACTAATAGTCAACCACACTACTTATGATATGTAGTAAAAAAATTGTTCTTGGATTAGTCTAAGGTAAGTATATGTATCACAATGAAGAAATTACTCTCTGACATATCAATTAACCAAAGGTTCAATACTCTGAAAGCAATATCACAATAAGCCGAGATTTGAAGAGAAGAAGATGGAAAATCTTTTAGAAAACCAGTTTATACATAATTTATTTATTTCTCTGATGCAAAGATACCTATATCAAATTCTCTATGCAACTAGTTTCAACCACACATTTTTTTAACAACTTGCAATCACTATCTTGTAAAGCCAAAAAAAAACAAACCTTTATCTATCATTTATCACTCAATAGTATCAATAAATTCTACAATTAAAAGAAAGAAATAAATATTTCCGACATGAAGGACACCAAGCTCAGTAATCAATTAGAAGAACCTGCATCTTTACGACTACAAAATATAAGAACAATTATAAGTGGGATGGTATTGGCAACAAAGCATTTATACAACACTCAAAAGACCAAACCTGTTTCATCTACAAAAGGAAATTTTATGTATTATACACAGTGCTCACTGTTAGTTTTATAGGTATGTACTTTTTAGATTATAAATTTAAATCTTCCTAATCATATAACTAACAAAATAACAAAATAAAATAGAGGTAATCAACAAAGAGTTTTTCTCAATACACCTAAGAAGTTCAGAAAAAAAAAAGGTTCAAATGTAATTTTTTAATAATGCATAATATTTTAAATACAGGAAACGCCTAAGAAACCCACGTGAATAAATAGATCCTTCAAGGAAAAGTTAACACATCTCTTTGTTCCTTCATAATCTATGCAAATTTGACAACCAAATAGTTGTAGGAATTTATAAAACACATGAAAAACTTATATGTTTTAATGTTTCATGACCCCATTTTCTAAGTGTTTTAGTGAAACACCACTTTTGGTTAAAATACACCGTAATTAAACTCTCTTGAAAGGGTCCTCTAATTTTTTTTTATCATATTACACATGAAATATTAAAAAAAAAAAGTTTAGAAAAGACCTTAGAAATACTATAATATATTTAAAAAAAATTAAGAGAATAATTTGACATACACATTGTAGAAATATTGCTGGTAGGAAACCATCTTTAGCATTCCAATGGTGAAACACTAGTGAAGTGTAAAAACATATAGGAAAAATGAAGAACCAATTTGTATTAAAAGCTGAAATCCAAGTAATTAGTTGAGGTAAAGTTGTGTTGTGGACACTACCCCTGAATAGGTTATGATATTGCTAGAGTGAAGAAGTAATGTTAAATACTCAAGATAGTCTCTCCACTTCATAACAAGAAGGATATTAACCAAGTGTCTCACTTCTGATTTTTTTACTTTATTTTTTTACAGCATAATAGTTGTTTGGAACTTACAATACCTACCGTACACAACACACATATAACTTATTTCTTTTTTCAATAATGCCTCAAAAATTCCTCCATTCATTGCTACTCAATGTATGTACAAAAAGGCTCAAGTTGTCATCCATTAAACTTGCAACAACCCTGGTGAAAGGTTCATGCAATAAAAGTTAATAAAGGCAAAATAAGACCACAATTAAGGGACACTTATTCCAAGCTGAATGTTGGGCAAAGATATCCTAGTGGGCATCATTGGATGTGCGTTTTGGCTAAGGAAAATTGGCAAAGTCTAAGGCAAAAAGGCATTTTTGGCACATTTATTTATGAAAATAAAGGAAATTCAGAGAAAAATAAGGTAAAAGGTCACAGGTTGCATGTGAGGAGGAAAATGAAGCAAAATAATGGAAAAGGAAGAAATTAGAGGCCTCATTTATAAAAAGGCTTATGAGCTCTCTCATTATTCTCTCTATCTCCCACTCTTGGTCACTTAGAGTTTTCCTAGAGTGCTCTAGTTTTGGATCAAGGAAGGAAAAATAAGTAAAGGGAAAGGAAGGAAAGGAAGGATCAAGGAAAGGAAAGCATGATTAAGCAGCTTCAACAGGAATACTTGCAGGTAACCTTTTGCATGTGTGATTTCCCAGCTAGTTTGGACATGCACGCCTTTGCATGTTGGTATATGGTTCTCTTACTGTAGGTGGCTTGGTTTTGTCGGGTTATCATAGTAGTTTTCAGCCTAGCCTTGCCTTTTTTCCGGATGCCATGGTATGTTGGGATGTCAATCTCAGTTTTGAGCTTTGGTTTGCCAGATGGAGTTGGAATCTGGGGCGAAGGTGGTCTCAAGGTTCATTCCCAAAGGACTAGGAATCCCTTTACCAATTTTGGCGGGATATAGGGTAAAGCTTGAGGGAGAAGTCTCAGTTTAGGGCCTATTGATCTAGGTTTGGATTGCGATAAAGCCTGAGAGACTGGTCTCGGTTTAGGGCCTAGTGATCCAAGATTGGATTGTGTAAAACCTTAGAGATAAGGAAACGAAAAATTTTGCAAGGATAGTGATGGATTTCGAATGGCATTCCAAGTTTGGTTCAGTTGTGATCGGAACACTGGTTTTGGTGTGATCACAGTTTGATGAGGGTGGAGGTGGTTTAACCTCTGGATTCCCTTGGATATTCTTGTATTGGTTCTTCTATGAGATCCCAAATTCATGCTTGGAATATGGCACGAGGGTGACTGGTTGAAAGAGAGATTTGTTTTAGCCATGTCTATGATTGGGTGGTATGTGGAAGTCTCGACCCTGATCGAATTTTCCTATGATTAATAAAAGCTAAGTTCTCTTACTTCTGTAATTTTATACGTGGATTTAATGGTTGTCATATCTCTAATATTTATATGGTTTAATGTTAGTTATAAGCATGGTTATGTGACTGGTTCACATCATGGTTATTTCATGTATTTACTTGTAATTGTTAAATGGATGGATTCAATACCTAATTGTTGGTATGATAGTTCAATGGAGAAGGAGGTGATCCTTTTGGTTATGTTCATAGGTTCTTTTAGTCAGTTATGCTATGTCTTGTATCTTAGACCTGTAGTTTGCATTGATGCCAAGTGTTTGACATAATGTCAGTCTCGGTTGGGGATGCTCAGACCTAGTCTTGAGGTTGATTTTTGGTTAATTAGCATTATTATCATGTATTTGATGGATTCTAAAGATTGTAACAAGTTATAAGCAAAGGTCGGGATTCTAGGCTAGAAAGGTGCCTCAAATCTTGGGGTCAATGGCATAGGTTTGCTGACAAAAGTCCATGGCCGTTGGCACAAAGGCCTATGAGAGAGACTTTGAGTTGATGGTCATTGTATTTTTAAGTAGAATGAGAGTGACTCTGGGTTAAAAGGCTTAAATCACCAGTGGGACTCAAGGACAGGCTATCTAAGTGGCTGACATGTCTCCTGAGGGTGTTTTGTTGATGTGGATGGGTTTGTTTGATATGTTTTGTCGATTTCATTTCCTTAAGGTCACCTATGAGATTGAATCCCTTAGTAACCTATCTTATCACATGTTTTCCTAGCTGGCTGGTTGCTTGGGTGGACCTCAGAGGATGGTGTGTTACAAATTGGTGTTAGAGCATGGTTGCGCTCTCCTCAGGTGAAGGTGTTTGGTCATGCATGCATGTTAGTTGCATGTGTGTCTCTTACATTTGCATTCCATGTTCTTGTTTCATTGAATCATGTTGACCATGATTGTAGTAAGGTTGTCATGAGGAACTTGATGTGATTTTGTGGGATGCATCGTCAGAAGTATATGATTGGTTATATGATTATATGCAACTTGAATACATCCTTGTATGTTAGGTTGCATTCATGAATGTTTTGATTACATGTATCAGTCTTGTAGGTGGATACAAGAATTAATCTCTTATGTTCGACTACATGTGTTCATATGTATGTGTAGTTGATTAGGCATTGCTTATGCATGTTAATAGTTGCATGTGGAAATATGTGCAATGGATTAATGGTTGTCATGCATGAGGTCACAACATGCATTGTCGATATGGCCTTGCATTGATGATTGGACCCTAGCTAGAATGATGTTTATGTGTTGATACACTTATTTGATATATGTTTATATGTTGTTATGATTATGTTATACATGTATCACGTTGATTTGATGATTTTGCAGACAAGGTATCCTCCCCGAATTATGTGAAGGTACATTGGTTTATTATGATTTGGTTTAGCTGACATAATATGCCTTGCAGGAAAGAGATCAGATGGTTAGTAAGGTGGTATACTACATAGAATCTCCCTATGCATCAGATGAGAAACATGGTGTCGGGAACTCTTCTAACTTGGAAGACACTTTGAGAAGACTAAAGGAAGAAATAAGGAGTTGCAAAGAGGACAATGACAAAATCATGTAGGCACAAGAGAAACAAGCAGACGTGAATGCAATACTACTTCAAAGTTTGTTAGGTTTGCAGTGACAGGGGTCACTCCAGATCAGCCATGGACATGACGACATAACTAATGGGGTATATGGCAGTAGGTCTCCTACTAGACACAGGTCGGATATATCTAACATGATCAAAGATGGCAAGATCTTGGACACTTTGGATAGGAAAGGTGATCGACATAGGGACTATTCCGGTTATGGTTCTTATAGATATCATGATCGTCATCGTCATCGTCATCATCCTTAGAGGAGGAGTGATATGGGATACTTGTTGAATGAGTTTAAGAAGGCAAAGACACCTACCTTTGATGGAGAGATGAAGAAATCATAGGATGTAGAAGCATGGTTGTTGGGTATGAAGAAATTCTTCCAATTACATGATTATTCAGAACACATGAAAGAAAAGATAGCCACTTTCAGTCTCAAAGGTAAAGCGGATATTTGGTGGGAATATGTGAAGAATTTCAAAGGTATACATGAGGAGGATTTGAAATGGCATGCATTTGAAAGGATTTTCAAGAAGAAGTACTTGTCGGAGAGGCACTACGATGATAAATCTAAGGAGTTTTATGAGTTGCAGATGGGTTCTATGACATATGATGAGTATACTAGTATATTTTTGGAGTTGTTGAGATATGTTCTTTACCTCAAGGAGGAGAAGGCCAAGGTTTAGAGATTCATCAGTGGATTTCTAGTTGCATACAGAGACCAGATTGAGTTCAATGAGCCTAGATCATTGGAGGAGGCCATCCGAAAGTTGAAGCATTTTTATGAGCATTCGAAGCACAAATTTGAGCCTAAGAGTGACTTGAAAAGAAATGAGAAAGATAAGGAAAATGGCCACCAAAGAGAGGAATACCTCAAGATGCAAGTGAGAAAGAAAATTTAGTTTCTTACAAGAGATTCAATACAGCTGAGAAGGGACATGCAGAGCAGAAAGCTAGAGGTGGTGGTAAGGAATCATTGCAGTGTTGGATATGTGGTAAGGATCATCATAAGAGGGATTTTCCACAATATCGGAGTGGTGGTAGACCCCAAATATACAGTGCTGAGGAGGCACATATAGATGGTGATGTTGGTCATAGCATTCCTCGGATCTATGCAACTGTGGACAACAGGTAGGTGGATCATCAGGCATAGATCATTGATATGGATAGTAAGATTTGTGATTAAGTTGTTTATATTTTAATTGATCCTGGATCTAACTATAGTTATATTAATCCTGATTTGGTGGATAAGTGTGGTTTGAGAAAACAAGTGCATGAAGAATCTTGGTTGGTACAGTTGGCTACACGTACGAAGAAGAGAGATCACCATTGGGTGAGAGCTTGTGCATTTGAGTTAAATGGTATGCCTACAACAACACATTTGAATGTATTACCATTGGGTGCGTATAGTATGATTTTGGATATGGATTGGTTATACCTTCATAGAACCAAAGTGGATTGCTTTGAGAAGGCCATTGAGTGTGTGGATGATAGTGGGGAAAAGAGGAATCTACAAGGGAAGAAGAAGCCTACATTAGTGAGGATGATTATTGCTATTCAAGCTAAGAGTAGTTGCAAAAAAGGTTGTGTGATGTTTGTAGTACACATTTCTAGAGACAAGGGTAAGGAGGTTGTTGATGTAGATGTGTTAAGAAGATACCCAATTTTGCAGCAGTTTCAGGATTTATTTCCTAAGGACATTACAAAATTTTCACCTCACAGGGAGGTACACTTTTCTATTGAGTTGGTGCCAGAGGCAGCCCCAACATCAAAAGCACCTTACAGGATGAGCACACTTTATTTGGTTGAGTTAATGTTGTAGTTGAAGGAAATCTTGGGCAAGGGGTACATTAGGTGGAGCATATCGCCTTGGGGTGCACTAGTGTTGTTCGTGAAGAAGAAAGATGGTACTCTTAGATTGTGCATTGATTACAGGTAGATGAACAAAGTAAAGATCAAGAACAGGTACCCATTTCCGAGGATTGAGGATTTGTTTTATTAGTTGAAGGGAGCAACAGTGTTCTCTAAGATCAACTTGAGATTGGGATACCATCAGGTGTGCATCAAGGAAGAGATATCTTCAAGATTGTTTTCAGGACCAAGTATGGGCATTATGAGTTTGTTGTTGTTCCATCCGGTTTGACTAATGCTCCAGCTAGATTTATGTGTTTGATGAATAGTGTGTTGCGTCCTTATCTGGAAAAGTTTGTTATTCTTTTCATTGATGACATATTGGTATATTCTATGAATGAGGAAGAGCATGCCGAGAATTTAGAAATAATGTTGAGACTGCTAAGAGAGCATCAGTTGTATGCTAAAATTTGCAAGTGCAGCTTTTTTCAGACTGAGGTACATTACTTGGGGCATGTTGTCTCCAAGGATGGCATAGCAGTGGATCCATAAAAGATAAGTGCCATCTTGGAGTGGGCAGCTCGTAAGAATGCGGATAAGGTGAGATCATTTATGGGATTGGTAGCTCACTACAGGAGGTCCATCAGGAACTTCTCACACAATTCATATCCTATCACATCATTGCAGTGGAAAGGTAAGATGTTTGAATGGATAGAAGAATGTGAGGCTATTTTTGAGCAACTTAATTAGTTCTTGACACATGCACCATTGCTAAAGATTGCGGATCCAGACAAGGATTTTGAAGTGTGTACAAATGATTGCAAGAGAGGACTTGGTGGAGTTCTCATGCAAGAAGGATAGGTAGTGTCCTATGAGTCACAAAAACTAAATGAGAAAAAGCAGAACTATCCAACGCACGATCTTGAGCTAGCAACAATTATACATGAATTGAAGAAGTGGAGGCACTATCTTCTTGGTAGGAGGTTTACATTGATGAGCAATCATAGTGGGTTGAGGTATTTATTTGATCAGTCGAATCTAAATGCTAGGAAAGCTAGATGGTTGGATACCCTTAGTGAGTTCAACTTTGAGATTAGATACATCAAAGGGAAGGAAAATCGGGTTGCAGATGCTCTTAGTAGGAAGGTACAATTAAATCATATAGTAGCTATGAGCTCTTATGGGATAGTGTTACAGGATAGGATTTTGCAGGCAGGACAATGGCATGACAAATACGTGGAGATTATGCATAGTTTATGACAGAGCATAGGTACAGGTAAAAGTACAAGTACATGTGCAGGTATAGGTATTGGTGATCAGGATGCAAACTATCATCTCATGATAGATGGTTTTCTCAGATTTTGAGACTGAATATATGAGCCAAATTGCAGTGAGCTCAAGAATCTTATCTTGAGGGAGTTTCGCGTCAATTGATGCTCGAATCATCTAGGATATCAGAAGACGTTGATGGTGGTAAATAAGTTCTACTATTGGCCGAATCTAAAGAAGGAAGTGTCAAAGTTTGTGGATAGATGTTTAGATTGTCAGCAGGTCAAGGCGGAATGTAAGCATCGAGGTGATTTACTACAGCCTATAGCGATTCCGGAATGGAAATGGGAGGTCATTTGCATGGATTTTATCATAGGTCTTCCAAGGATAGTAAAGCAACAATTTTCTATTATGGTGGTGGTTAACAGGTTGAGCAAGGTAGCTAACTTCATTATAGTAATGACTACATATTCAACCAGTGAGGTAGCACAGTTTCATTATAGTAAAGACTACATATTCAACCAATGAGGTAGCATAGTTGTTCATTAGAGAGATAGTGAGACTGCATGGTGTTCTAAAGAAGATTGTGTTGGATAGGGATGCAATGTTCACTTCCAAGTTTTCGAAGGAGCTATTTACAAGTTTGGGTACAGATTTGGCCTTTAGTACAACTTATCATTTGTAAAAGGATGGACAGATGAAGAGGGTCAATAGGACCTTGGAGGATATGTTGAGGATGTGCGTGATGCGCTAGTAGACAAAATGGGAGGAGTATCTTCCTTTGGTTGAGTTTGCATACAACAATGGTTATCAGGAGTCATTAAGGATGATTCCTTTCGAGGCATTGTATGTGTGGAATTGTAACACTCCCATTAGCTGGAGAGATCCAATGAACAAAGTAATTATTGGAACATATATGTTGGCAAACATGGAGAAGGAAATGAATGTTATAAAGAAGAATCTAAAGGCAACACAAGATAGACATAAGAGTTATGCAGATCAGCACAGGGTGTTTAAGGTTTTTCAGGTTGGGGAGCATGTGTATTTGCATATCAAGCTGAAGAAAATCTCTTTAAGGATTGGTTCATGTGCCAAGTTGGCCCCATGTTATTGCAGGTTTTTCAAGATCCTTGAGAGGATTGGACCAGTGGCATATCGACTTGCACTGCCTCCAAGAGTGAAAGTTCATGATGTTTTCTATATTTCTTTCCTTAAGAAGTATATAAAGGATGTTGATCATGTTATTGATTGGTTTGTATTGTAGGTGGAGCAAGAAGGTGAGTTCCAGCTGGAGCCTCAATGCATATTGCAGTGGAAACATCTCATGCTCAGGAACAAATCCATAGAGCAAGTTATGTTAGAAAATTATATATTACAGAGCAATGGAACACATAAAATATATTGCAGAAATATAAACATAGAAAACACATAAAAAAAGAGAGACACAGATATATGTGGTTCACCCAGTTTGGGCTACATCCACAAGAAACAACCAGTCCTTCCTTTTATATTATCCAACAAATTGAAGAGATACAACCTACAACTGATCCATTGTAATTCCCTATTTTCTCTCACACAATTTCCTCTCTCTTTCTCACTCAGAACATAGATCTACATAGACGCAATACAATTCCCACATATATAGTGTGGGGTTTCCTTCTAGGGCAAAAAACCCTAAATTAAACATAACTTCTACCGTCAGATCTCCACCTAATGAACGACCCAGATTTACTACGAAATTAGAACATTTTACAAGGAAATTTTACATCTATTTTTAGTTTCAGGGGCGTTGCCCCCAATCCCCCACCAGGGGGGGGGGGGGGGGGGGGTCCTAAAGATCGTTGTTGCCCCCTTGGAACCCCCTTGCAGTGCAAATATTACGAGCGGCGTTGCCCCCACATTACGAACTGGGGTCCAATGCGGTGATACCTTTGAATAAAGAAGATAATCAGGCTCCACACCCAAAAGTGCAGTGGAGGCACTTTGGGCCTGAAGAAGCTACATTAGAGATGGAAGATCATATGCAGGCCCTATATCCTTCATTGTTTGTTGGTTGAGGCAAAGAAGTTTTGATTTGAGGTTGGTATATGTTTGGCATATATTTTTTTGATGTTTTGGAATATGTATGTATATGTATATGGATGTAAATACCTCCATGAGCTAAGTTATAAATATCCAATAAGAAATATGGGTTTCATATTATTATGGTTGTTATATTTTCATGTTTTCATGATGTTTTTCTTTTGAGCAGGTCTTTCATTGTAAATACTGCAACGAGCTAAGTTATAAAGCTCCATGGGAATTATGTTTGCTTTTCAGCAATTTTGTTAAGGTCATGGTGTGGTTTAACACCGAGGACAGTGTTCCCCCAAGGGTAGGGTTCTGTAACAACCCTGGTGACAGGTTCATGTAATAAAAGTCAATAAAGGAAAAATAAGACCATGGTTAAGGGACACTTATTCTAAGATGAATGTTGGGCAAAGATATCCTAGTGGGGATCACTGAATGTGTATTTTGGCTAAGAAAAATTGGTAAAGGCTACGACAAAGGAATTAAAAGGAAAAAAGGCATTTTTGGAACATTTATTTATGAAAATAAAGGAAATTAGGAGAAAAGTAAGGTGAAAGGTCATAGGTTGCATTGAGGAGGAAAATGAAGAAAATAATGGAAAATGAAGAAATTAGAGGCCTCATTCATAAAACAACTTTTGAGGATCAGTAGGAAAGTTTTTGCTAACCTTTCTTCAGTTCAAGTTTGGAGCTCTCTTAGTATTCTCTCTCTCACTCTTGGTCACTTAGAGTTTTCTTGGAGCACTCTAGTTTTGGATCAAGGAAGGAAAAGCAAGCAAAGGGAAAGGAAGGAAAGGAAAGAAAGATCAAGCGACCTCAACAGGAATACTTACAGGTAGCCTTTTGCATATGTGATTTCCCCACTAGTTTGGACATGCATGGCTTTGCATGTTTGTGTATGGTTCTATTGTTGTCAGTGGCCTGGTTCTTTCGAGTTATGACAGTGGTTATCATCTTAGCCTTGCCTTTTTCCAAATGTCATGGTAAGTTGGGATGTTTGACTCGGTTTTTGAGCTTTGGTTTACTAGATGGATTTCGGATTCCTGGGTGGAGGTGGTCTCAAGGTCCATTCCCAAAGACCTAGGAATCCCTTTACTAGTTTTGGTGGGATACACGGTAAAGCCTAAGGGAGAAGTCTCGGTTTAGGACCTAGTGATCTAGGTTTGGATTATAGTAAATCCTAAGAGTTTGGTCTCGGTTTAGGGCCTAGTGATCCAGTATTGGATTGCGGTAAAGCTTGAGAGACAAGGAGATGGAAAATTCCTTAAGGATAATGATGGATTATGGATGGCATTCCAAGTTCAGTTTGATTGTGATTAGAATTTTGGTGTGATCATGGTTTGGGGAGGGTGAAGGTGGTTTAAACTCTAGATTTCCTTGGTTTTCTTGGATTGGTTATTATATGAGATCCCACATTCATGCTTCAAATATGGCTTGGGGGTGAGTGGCTGAAAGAAAGATCTAGTTCAACCATCTCTATGGTTGAGTGGTGCGTGGAAGTCTTGAACCTGGTCAAATTTTCCTATGATTAATGGCCAAATTTTCTTACTTTTGTACTTGCTTGTATGTGGATCTAATGATTGTAATATATCTAATATTTATACGGTCTAATTATGGTATAAGCATGGTTATGTGACTAACTCATGTAATGGTTATTTCATGTATTACCTTGTAATTATTAAATGGATGGATGTAAGA
Organism: Pinus taeda; assembly: GCA_000404065.3. Taxonomy (NCBI): domain Eukaryota; kingdom Viridiplantae; phylum Streptophyta; class Pinopsida; order Pinales; family Pinaceae; genus Pinus; species Pinus taeda. The sequence goes on along the minus strand of APFE030666898.1, from coordinate 8,665 downwards.
CCTAATTGATGGTATGATAGTTCAATGGAGAAGGAGGTGATCCTTCTCGTTATGTTTCATAAGTTATTTTAGTCATTTATTCTCTATCTTGTATCCTAGACCTGTAGGTTACATTGATGTCAAGTGTTTGACAGAATGTCAGTCCTGATTGGGGATGCTCAAGCCTAGTCCTGAGGTTGATATTTCATTTATCAGCATTATTATCATCTCTTTGATGGATTATAAAATTTGTAGCAAGTTCTAGGAAGAGGTCTGAATTCTAGGTTAGAAAAGTGCCTTAAATCTCAGGGTCACTGACATAGGTCTGCTAAGAAAAGTCCACAGTCGTTGGCACAGAGGCCTATGAAAGTGACTTTGAGTTGTTGCTCATTGTCTTGCCTTTTGAGAGGGACTCTGGGCTAAAAGGATTAAATAATCAGTGGGACTCATGGATAAGCTGTCTGAGCGGCTAACATGTCTCCTGAGGGTGTTTTTCTGATGTGGATGGGTTTGTTTGATATGTTCCATTGATTCCAATTCCTTAAGGTCACCTAGGAGATTAAATCCCTTAGTAACCTCTCTCATCACATGTTTTCCTGGATGGTTGGTTTCTTGGGTGGACCTGGGAGGAGGGGGTGTTATATATTGGTATCGGAGTGTGGTTGCGCTCTCCTTGGGTGAAGGTGCTTGGTCATGCATGCATGACAGTTGTATGTGTGTCTATTACATTTTCATTCCATGTGTTTGTTGCATTTCATCACGTTGATCATCATTGTAGTAAGGTTGTCGTGAGGAACTTGATGTGATTTTGTGTGATCCGAATTAGATCCATAAACGGCTGTCATAGAACCCTGACTAAAAAAGGTTGAACAAATCCTTGAAGAATCCAAACCATAATCGAAAACACCCTGAACTAGTGGCCATGGCAGCTGGCGTGGAACGACGAGGACCTTGGTCAAAGCGTGCTGACTAAGGCCCATGGAGACTGCACAGGAGGTCAAAATAGCTCCTAGGAGCCCCGGATCGGGAAAAGGAGCTGGTTTTCGATGCATCGCTAGGTAAAAAGGGCTAAAATGGAAAGCCTTAAGCACTCAATCACATTGGGAGCCAGAGAACTATGGGCGGAAAAAGGTAAAAAGCACCAACGTATGACAGTGGGACCCACGGCCTGGAAACCAGTAGTTTGATTGGGACACCCTTGAATGGTAAGTGGTTTTGGAGAAAGCAAAGCGATCACAATCAGCGATCGACGCGTGGTAGCAGAGGAGAGAGAAAAACCACCGGGATCGCGCGTTATCGGCCGAGCAATTCAACCGCACTCGACGTGGGAATGACATTGGATTTGGAGGAGCCTAGATCGGACGGCTGAGATTGCGCCCGATAGATAGAGCGGAATTGACAGGGGATTAAGCTGCGATTTAAGAGGATTTAGAATCCGTTGACCACCACGGTGGAGAAAGCAACAAATCGACAAGCGGGCTGGCACAGTTCCGATGGAGACACGTGGCTACTTCCTGAGCATTATGCTGACGCTGAACAGGGAACGCCAAGCACAGCTGCAGAAGGCGAATCAACACAGGTGGGAGAGGAAACGAGCAGGCATAGGACCGAATGGTTAAAGCCATGAACATAAAGACAAAACAAGAAGAAGAGAGATTCAAATCGAAAAGTCCAAGCGACCAAGAGATACAGTGAACAGTGAACCCTAAGAGGAGGAATAAGCATAGAGACCAGTAAAGCCAAGCATATCAGATAGAGGGCCGAGCTGACCACAGGCAACATCGAGCACCAAAGAGCTTGAAGAATCAAGCCTTCCCATAGAGGAATCTATCTGGATTGAGCATCACAGTTGGCTCTTTCCACTGTAGACCAAAGGTCACAAAGATGGCAGGAAGAATAAGAGTCTGTGTACTCCAAGTGGCTTGGGGAATCCAAGAACCACCTTGCCAAGCAAAATCTTCTTCAGGAGAACTCATATTGAGTCCCTGCATTTGTAATTCTCTGCTTAAAGACACAATAAAACAAGGCCACCATTGAAGCTGAACCGGAGACATAGCCCTGGAGACTAGGGTGAACTCCTTATTAAAAATTGTTTGTGTCTAGTATTGCTTACTATATTTCTCTGTTGTCTTTCCATTCAAAATGTCTGTGTATTGGCAATCTGATCGATCCCTTGTTTCTATCACACAGAACACACACCAACACATGAGTCTGCAATACCTTTGTTTGTTAAATCTTCAATTGAGGTCACTCATAGGGTGATTATTAGATCAAGTGGTATCAGAGCTCTAGGTTGTAAGGTTAGACAAGCTTGTGTTGGTTTAGCTGTGAATGATCACTAGATCAAAGCTCAAATTAGGAGAAGGAGAGTTGGTGGAAACTAATCCTGAAATTGGGAGAGTCTATTCTCGGAAGACAACGTCAGAAGAAGGTTCTACAGGGCCAGACCCCCAGTTCGTAGAAAGTTTCCTAGCTATGAAGTCTATGATAGAAGAAATGTATAGGCACTTTAGAAAGCATAAGGATGAAGATTCATCAGGCTCTAAACAAGATAAAGAAGAAGATGAATCTCATTCTCATGACCACTCTAAAGGAAAGGGAAAAGAAGAAAGCTTTCCTACACCTCCTAGTAGCCCTGTGCATAACAAGAAGACATCCTTGATTAAATTGGATGTCAAATTTGATTTGCCTATATATGATGGAGAGCTAAATGCTGAAAAGTTGGACAATTGGATTAGACAAATTGATGTGCATTGTAGGGTACAAAACATAGACTCAGACAAGAGTAAGATTCAGCTAGCAAGCCTACGCCTGGGAGGCACTACCTTGGTTTGGTGGGAAGGCAGAACCCAAGATGATGTGAAGAAGCATGGTAAGACCATCTCTGTCTGGAGTGACTTTGTCTCTACCATCAGAAAGCAGTTCTATCCATTGGTTTACATGAAACAAGCCATGATGAGTTGGAAAACTCTTCGGCAGTTGAAAGGGCAAAGTGTGCAAGGGTATACTCAAGAATTCAGAAAGAGAGCATTGATGTTGGGCATCTAATTAGACTCACCAGAAATTCTTTTGAAGTAAGTTGGTGGTCTACACAGCTACATGAGGCATACCATCCTCATGTTTAATCCCACTAGTATAGATGAGGTATCTATACAAGCTACTCATCTAGAAGCTAGAGGAAAGAATGGAAATCCAGAAGTTGGGGGACCATCCCAACCCATTGTAAGCAAGAAGAAGGAGAAAAGAAAGTAGAAGTGGAAAGCAAGGAAGGCTAACACTACACAAAGAGGCAAAGCTTCATGCACTCACTCTAAAAAGGAGGGGCATGATGATGGGCACTGTTGGATTCTGCATCCAGAGCTGAGGCCTAAGAAGTCCGAGGGCAAGAAGAAGAAGACTGCTACAGCTATTCAGAAAGATTTGGGGTCAGACTCGGGAGATGAAACAATCATTGCAGCCACAGGTATAAAAGGTAAGAATTCTAAAGCATCTACTAGTAATTCTGCTCAATCTGTCATTGATGAAGAAGATGAGAGAAAAAGACATGAGCTTTTCCATATTCAAGTCATTTCCAAAAATCAAAAGATTGATACTTTGTTTGATAGTGGCTCACAAGTAAATCTAATTTCTGGAGCAATTGTAAATAAATTGGGATTAACAACTACACCTCATAAGAAACCATACCCATTAGGATGGTTGAATGATAAAGCACAACTACAAGTGACTAGACAGTGCAAACTCAAGTTTTCTTTTGGGTCAGCATTTGTAGATGAGGTTGAGTTAGACATAAATCCTTTGGATATATGTGGAATTGTTTTAGGAAGTCCTTACTTGTATGATAGAAAAGCTATTTTCTATAGAGCTTAGAACAAGTATCTACTTGTCAAAGATGGAATCGAATACTTTGTAAGAGCTAACAAGCTCAAGAATAATTACACTCTCATAAACTCAGGATAGATGAAAAGAATGATAAATTCATGCAAATAGTTCTTACTGATGGTTGTAAAGGAAAAGACACTTGATAAGACCAAAATATTTGAAGGCTGTAATGCTGATCAGCAAACTGATATAGAAAAGATTGTTTCAGAGTATGATGTCTTATTTCAAGAACCTAAAGGTCTTCCACCCAAAAAGGGAATAGTACATGATATTATTTTGCAGTAAGATGTTCCTTTGCCTAACATTAGGATGTATAGGTTGTCCGCTTTAGAGAATGCTAAAATCAAGAAGCAGGTGCAGGAGTTGCTCAAGAAAGGGTTCATCAGGCCTAGCACATCACCATGTGGGTCACCAATCATTTTGGTGAGAAAGAAAGATGGCTCGTGGAGAATGTGCATTGATTACCACACATTGAATAAGATAACAATAAAAAATTGTTATCCCCTTCCTCACATAGATGATCTTTTAGATCAATTGAAGGAAGCTATTTATTTCACCAAGCTGGATTTGCACAGTGGATACCATTAGGTCAGAGTTGCAGAGCAAGATGCATGGAATACTGCTTTGAAAACAAAGCAAGGATTGTATGAATGGCTGGTTATGCCTTTTGGCTTGACCAATGCCCCTGCTACTTTCATGAGATTAATGAATGACGTACTCAGACCTTTTCTTGATGATTTTGTTATTGTGTATCTGGATGACATTCTGATTTTCAGTAAAACGTGGGAAGAACATTTAAAGAAAGTTAAGCAGACATTAGATGTTTTGAAAAGAGAAAAAATTTATGTTAAACTCTCTAAATGTGAATTTGGCAAAAACTCTCTAAATTATTTGGGTCATATAGTAGGGGGAGGTGAACTGAAAATAGATCCCTCTAAAGTGGCAGTCATCATAAACTGGCCTAAGCCTAAGTCTGCTACAGAAGTGAGAAGCTTCTTAGGAGCAACACAATATTGGAGGAAGTTCATTTCAAATTTTTCCTCAATTGCAGCTCCCTTACATGCTTTGACGAGATTGAACAAGGTGTTTCAGTGGGGAGGCAAACAGCAGAAAGCCTTCGACACCTTGAAAGAAAAAATTAGTATTGCACCTATACTAGCACTACCACATCTATAAAGACCATTTGAGATCCAAACTAATGCCAGTGACTATGCCATGGGAGCAGTGTTGACACAACACAATAAACCCATATGTTATCATTCTGAGACTTTTAGTCCTGCAGTGGTTAACTATCCTACCTATGATAAAGAATTGTATGCGTTAGTTCAAAGTGTGAAAAAGTGGAAACATTACTTAATGGTCAAAGAGACAGTAATACACACTGATCATCAACCACTTCAATATCTACATTCCCAACTAAGTTGCAACAATCAAGACATTACTGATGGATGGGTTTTCTGCAATAGTTCCATTTAGTCATCATATATAAAAAGGGAATACATAACAAGGTTGCAGATATGTTATCTAGACCCATTATAAATGCATCTACCATACTTAAGCATAATTTTGTGCTGCATGAAAGCTACATAGAACAATATGCTCAAGACACGGACTTTAAAGATGTGTATGCAAATTTGAGTCAAGGCAAGAGAGTAGAAGAATTGGACTATCATGTGAAGGACCGACTCTTATATCATTGTGGGAAACTCTGTATTCCACAAACTGAAAGAGCAAAGATAATTAGGGAAGCCCACACTTCTCTGATATCAGGTCATTTTGGGGTAAGTAAAATAATTGCACTGCTGCAAAGGTTTTGCTATTGGCCGAGAATGAGTGAGGCAGTTTCTAGATATGTAAAGGGGTGTGCTATGTGTGCTAAAAGCAAGCCCAATAACAGGAAACTAGGCTTGTACACTCCCTTGCCAGTTCCTTCTCACCCTTGGGAAAGAATTTCCATGGATTTTTTTGGGGGACTACCTAAATCTAGGAAAGGTCTTGACTATCTATATGTTGTTGTGGATAGGTTCAACAAAATGTGTATTTTAGTACCCTGTAGTAAACAGATTACAACTGAAGAAACTACAAAATTGTTCTTTGAACATGTATGGGTTCATTTTGGATTACCCACTTCTATTATATCTGATCAATACACCCGATTTGTGGGGAAGTTTTGGTCAAGTCTGTGGGAACTAATGGACACCAAATTAAAGAAAAGCACAACTTTTCATCCACAAACAGATGGCCAGATAGAAGTAGTTAACAGGACAGTGATTCAGTTACTGAGAGGATATTGAGCCAAACTTCCTAAGCTTTGGGATCAACACTTGTGCTATGTGCATCATGCTTACAATAGAGCCAAACACTCTTCTACACAGGGATCTCCTTTTGAGACCTATTTTGGTTTCATACCAAGGTCTCCCTTGGATTTTGTCTTTGGTAAAGATACCATGGTTGATGGACACAGTGATGTGGATAAGGCAACTACGTTCATTGAACAGATCTAGGAGATCCATCAGGCAGTACAGGAACAACTGGAAAAGAGCTAGGCCAAGTACAAGGCTAGGCATGATAAGCATCGGATGGAGCATAGTTTTCAAGTTGGAGACCAAGTCTGGCTGTATATCAGTAAGGACAGGATGCAAGGTGAAGGTAAAAAGATAAAACCTATCACTTATGGACCTTTCAGGATACTTGAGAAGATTGGTGAGAATGATTTTCGCCTTGATCTACCAGCTTACATGCACATCTACTCAGTCATAAATGCAGACTGTTTGAGGTTGTTTGAACCTTCAAGATTGAGGACTCGAAAGAGCAGAGTCAATTACCTTCTATTGATGACCTACTCCCTGAATACCTTAATGAGTTACAGGAAGACACAGTGCTGGACAGGAATGTGAGGATGACGCACAATGGACAGGTGGAATACCTCAAGATTGGGCTTAAAGGTTTGAATCCAAGCAGTGCAAAGTGGATTGAGATTGGACAAGTGAGACAGCAGTTTCATCACTTAGTCGATGCTTGAAGAAAACCAACTTTTGGTGGTCCAAAAGCTTTTTAGTTGGGAGGTCGTGATCTGAATCAGATCCATAAATGACTGTCATGGAACCGTGACTAAAACAAGTCGAACAAATCCTTGAAGAATCCAAACCATAGTCGAAAACACCTTGAACCAGTGGCCATGGCAGCCAGTGTGGAACGCCGAGAACCTTGGTCAAAGCACACTGACTGAGGCCCATGGAGACTGCGCAGGAGTTCAAAATAGCCCCCAGGAGCCCCAGATCAGGAAAAGGAGCTTGTTTCAATGTGCATTATCACTTAGCGCTAACGCGCATCACTAGGTAAAAAGGGTTGAAATGGAAAGCCTTAAGCACTCGGTCATGTTGGGAGCCAGAGAACCATGGGCAGAAAAAGGTAAAAAGCAACAACGTACAACGGTGGGACCCACGGCCTAGAAACCGACGGTTTGATCTGGACGCCCTTGAATGGTAAGTGGTTTTGGAGAAAGCGGAGAAATCATAATCAGTGATCGACACATGGCAGCGGAGGAGAGAAAAAAATCGCCGCGATCACGTGTTATCAGCCGAGAAAGTCAACCATGCTCGACATGTGAATGACGTTGGATCTGGAGGAGCCCAGATCGGACGACTGAGATTGCACCCGATAGATAGAGCGGAATTGACAGGGGATTAAGCCACGATTTAAGAGGGTTTGGAATCTGTTGACCGCCACGGTGGAGAAAGCAATGAATAGACAAGTGGGCTGGCACAGTTCCGATGGAGAAACGTGGCTATTTCCTGAGCATTATGCTTGACGCAGAACAGGGAATGCCACGCACAGCTGCAGAAGGTGAATCAACGCAAGTGGGAGAGGAACGGAGCAGGCATAGGACTGAATGGTTAAAGCCACAAATAGAAAGACAGAAGAAGAAGAAGAGAGATTCAGATCGAAGAGTCCAAGCGACCAAGAGAGACAGTGAATAGTGAACCCTAAGAGGAGGATTGAGCATAAAGAGCAGTAAAGCCAAGCAGAGGAGACAGAGGGCCGAGCTGACCACAGGCATCATCGAGCACCAAAGAGCTTGAATAATCAAGGCTTCCCATAGAGGAATTTTTCCGAATTAAGCATCACAGTTGGCTCTTTCCATTGTAGACCAAAGGTCACAGAGCTGACAGGAAGAATAAGAGTTTGTGTATTCCAAGTGGCTTGGGGAATCCAAGAACCACCCTGCCAAGCAAAATCTGCTTCAGGAGAACTCATATTGAGTCCCTGCATTTGTAATTATCTGCTTAAAGACACAATAAAATAAGGCCACCACTGAAGCTGGACCAGAGACGTAGCCCTGGAGACTAGGGTGAACTCCTTATTAAAAATTGTTTGTGTCTAGTATTGCTTGTTGTATTTCTCTGTTGTCTTTCCATTCAAAATGTCTGTGTATTAGCAATATGATTGATCTGTTGTTTAAATCACACAGAACACACACCAACACATGAGTCTGTAATACTGTTGGCCGGATAAATTGTTCTTGCGGACAAGACCGATCTCCCTAGTATCGAATGATATCTAGCAACAAGAAGCACAAGAAAATATACTTTTCTCTAAACATGTTTCAATTCATAAATGAAAACTAAGAGGTGTAACAGACCCTACCTCGGTCCAACGCTTGTTTGTGGCAGCTTTGTTTCAACAGCTTCAAGCAATTCCCTTTCAATAACTTGCATACAAAAAAAACACACACATCAAAGAACACCTACATAGATACTATAATAAAACATGTTCATTATGAAGATCAAGGAGCTCATAAAATAAA
>APFE030666885.1:2006-54882 GCA_000404065.3 Pinus taeda | reverse complement strand
AGACCATTCGCATCATAAGATTTCATCGGAAGTAGTTCTTAGTATTTCTTTTGATAACAAATTGTTCATCAAAGACCTTCGATGTATTATCTTACTCATATGCCATATCACATTTCGCATATCGAAGCTTTGCAGTTGAAGTATACTTCCATTATCGTGAATCGATGATCTCTGATAAACGACTTTACCGATATTGCGATGACCACATAATTCCAGACCCGATATGAAATTCAAATCAAATTCATTAAAATATCGCGTCCGTTCAATCACAATAATGGTAGGAGCATAACTTTAAAAGGAACGATGTCTTGGATCCGATATGTTATCAAATTTTCATCATAAAATTATAGGGTCCATTCTTCATCGCATATCGGCGTATTGAGAATTGTTACATCGTGCACTTAAGATTGCCGATCGTGATCGCCGAATAGCCACGTCATTCATCACATATCGGCATCGCAAGAATCATATTGTGTTACATCGGGTACCTAAAGTTTACCAATTGCCAATTAGCTACGTCATCCATCGCATCATCGATGTTACAATTGTTTCATCACATTTTTTATGCTCACGTCACTTCTTTGAATCTACAATGTGCATTTGCGATATGGGAAGCACAATGTAAATATTCTCCGATCCCCGATATAATATTTCTTTAATGATGCGATCGTTTCATTTTATTGCACATGTTCTTATCGGTAGTTTGTCATTGCAATCTCCAATGCGATAGCTTCCAATGCATGCCTTTGAGTCATTAACATGTAATCGATATATGGCATAGCAACAAAAGTGAAGTCTTGCAAATTAAAATTCAAGCATGGTGAAGAGACATGTGATGTGAATCATCCGATACAGCGATGTGTTATTTTAAAAGCGAGCTTGGGTAACCACCATGGTAAGAAAGCAGTTAATAACCAATTTGCAGCATATTTAAACCATTTTGTTTTCTCATACATTTTAGTTTTAAATATAATTCCATAATTAAAAATGGAATTCAAGACCTCTATCTTCATATTTAAATTTTATTACCTTAGATTTGGTCTTGATTCTGGACAATTTATAAAATCGTGGAATTTATATGAAACTTATAATATTTTGAGAAACATTTGTTACTGCAAATTCTCATTCTCATTTCTGATGCATTTCTTTTAATTTCAATTCCCTTGAGCACTAAGCATTCCATTTTTACATTTTACTGCTTGTTTTAGTGTAAATAAAATAAATAATGATTTTGGGTTATAGGATTTTGGTTGGTTTGATTTTTTCATGTTTTTAATAATAATTAAAATAAGAAGTCAGCTAGTTTGGAGAAACTGATACATTTAAGGTAAGATCAAAAGCAATTATCCAATGGTAAGATTCATGTACCCACTTTCATTAATTTCCATTTCGTTGTTTTAGTTTCAGTTTTGTTTTTCTGATATATAAATTTGTTTTGCAGCGCTTCATAAAAGCTTCCAATTCTACGTCGGATCATAGTTTTGAAGTCCATACTCTTCTCCCGGCTTAATTTCAAGAAGCAGTGATAATAATCTTTGAAACAACCACATCAGGGAGTCTCTGAACTTTTAGTTTGTTTCTTTAAGCATTGCTTTTATTAGAAAATGATCAAGATGATGCTCTGAAACAAGAAGATTGATACCAGATAGAAAGTTTTCATTGTGGCTGAATTTTAACGTCACTGCTATCCAAAAAGCCTAAAATACTTACAACCCTGCAAGGTATGGTTTTCATAAATCTCAACATAAGAAAGATTGATTACACAATTATTTTCTTCATATTGTTGAGACATTGGCATAAAAATTCTTGTTTGAGTTTATCTTTTGAAACTTGGATTTTCCTTTCCACTTTTAAAATTTATGTTTTTTTTGCTAATTTCTTTTCTCACTTTAGCATAAGAATTCTTTTCTTTTGGTTTTCAGTTTTGATTTTGGTGATTTTGTCATGATTTATATGGAAGACCTTCTTGTTACCTAACTATGGTCAGCATACATGGAGAAAAATTGTTAATAGTCACCTATTAGCTTTTTCTTAAATCTCTTAGTGAAGTTTGATTTTCTTATTATAAAAGTAGACATATTTAAGGAAAGGATTACCGATCAAGAGAAGTTGGCGAAGTATCATAAAATCTGAAAATTTCTTTTTCATCAAATTGTAATCATTTTGAGATTTCAAAATTTCATTAGGATCTTTCAAAGTTCTATTATCAGTCAAGAAAAGTTATTTTTAACCAAGTAAAGACACTTTACAACAAAACACCTTTAACTTTGAAATTGTCATTCTTAACTCTTAAGGAGTCAATGATTCTCCCTGTTCCAAAGAGTCTTATTTTTCTAGAATATAATCCAGAAATATATTTAAACTTAAAAGATAAGAGGTCTCATCGTGAGCCTGCTTACCATGGTCATAGGGAAAAATACGCTGACATTACCAACATTGCTAAACAAACCAGGGTAATGGCTTATGATTGCAAACAATTATAAGACAAGGGGTCTCATCACGAGCCAGCTTGTTCAGTCTAATTATAATTAGTGAATGGCATTGTCAACTATCTGGCTACCAAACCAGGACAATGACTTTTTAAGAACAAAAAAATAAAAAAAAAATAAATAAAATAAAAAGAAAATAAACATATAAATAAATTTATCTCTAGACAATAATTCTTAAATAGATGAGATTATGAATTATTTATGATTAAAAGATAACCCTGTCGAGAGTATAGATGTTTGCTGGCAGCAGTGGCTCTATCTCTGACAAAAGAGTATATTTTAAGAACTAAGCTGTAAAGTGACCCCTGCTTTATCTCTACAACTAATTAAGGACTGATATATAGTTTTGAAATAATTTAATTTATGAGAAGTTTTAAGAAAAGTTACAGTTAGATGATTCTTGTTTTTATTCAGATTAATGAACCTAGTCAAGTATTCAAAAAAATAATTTTCTCCTCTTTAATTATTTTAACTTTAATTTTAGGAAAAACTTATTCATATCAAACAGAGATAACTGGTTCTTCTCCCGTGTGTCGCCATTGTTGTGGTAAAAACACAACCCCCCCATTTTTGATTTGTTCACTTCAAATAATGGGGACCCTTTCTATAAAAATTTTGGCTAAACACATTTTTGGATTTTTATTTAGTTGATTGCCCTACGCATTTGTTAATTTTTCATTTTCTTTGTATTCTTGTTTTGATTGCTTTGTTAGTAATCGATTTTTTATAAGCTTCCCATTGACGTTTGTTTCACCTCATTTGGTCAACTGGTTTGAAAATGACACTCCTTTGAAAGTCTGATTATTTAGGTAGCCTGGATTAAAAATGCATAAAATGTACAATATTGTATTTTGTAAATAAATTAGTTCAATAACGCATTCATTTTAAATATTAGCCCATAACTAGTTTTTACTAACATTTTTCCATTTTTAGTTATGCATCCAAATCATTAATTATCGGGATTTTAAGAAATTCACTTCAATTTCCAAATCAAATCCTAATCTCTAAAACCCAAACATTCAAGTCGCTGTAGTTTATTTTTATTTATTTTTCAAGTGGCTGTAGTTTAGAAAATTTCACAACTTAACTAAATTTCATTAAAATAAAATCAAAATAAAAATGATATTAATCTTAATTTTAATTTAATTTAATTAATATATAATTATTAATTAAATTAAAATTTAACATATAAAAAATAAATATTAAAACTTATTTCGCAATAGGGAGATTGCATCGAAGCTTTTGCATTGTGACAAGTTTTAAAAACCCCAACACTTCAATCTTCCCGATCCCGATCATAAAAAATCCATGTATGGCATCAGAGGTTTGTTACTTGACACATTTGTGAGACCCCGATATCCCTTCATTCCCCGATCCGATATGTCGATTGCGAAAAATCTAAAGACATGGAGGTTTTTATTATAAGCTTTATGTTTTTGGGTTTTCATTTGAATTTCAAATGAATCACCCATACGTGAGTGTAATATAAAGTGAAGTAAGGTAGTTGTGAAATGGGAGTGGTAGGATTAGTTTAATTAATATTAAAATAATAAATTTTAAATTAATTTAAATTAATATATATAAAAATTTAATTTAAGTTAATTAAGTTAAAATTTAATTATTATTAATTATTAATTAGATTAATTTGTTAATTATTATTATATTTATATTAATTAATTTATAAATAGTTAATATTTTAGTTAGTTAGATATTAATTAATAAATAGATATAATATTTAATATTAACAGTCAGTTCAGTTTATAATTAGCAATTAAATTAGAATTAATTAGAGACTAATTTAGGATTAGTTTTTAATTACAATATTTTTAGCCCAGCAATAAAATTTCCAGATTCATGCCAGATTTGACCCATCAACTTTTGAGGCTCATAGATTGAGTTATACTTGGCCAAATGAGGCCCAGGATGGCTCATTGGAAAGAGAAAATCAAGGAGAAGATTTTTGAGGAGGTTTCACTAACACATTTAATCCTTTATTGGGTCAAAAATCAGGCAGAAAATCAAGCTTCGAATCTCTAAAACAAAATCATTTTTCTGAATTTATTTCTGCATTTTCATTTGGCCAAGCCTCTTTTAATTGCAGATCCATTCGTCAATAATATCCTTGGCCAATTAAATTATCCTAGGCCTCAATAGAGAGCTTATATTTTATTTTCAATTATTTATTTAAATAGAATTTGATTGGATTTGATTTAAATACCAGCAATGCCATTTTGATTTTATTGTTGCATTTTAATTTATTTTGATTTCTTCTTGCAGGAAAACAGTAGAAGATATATGGAAAAAAATATTTCAATCAATGAGAGGGCTCCAACAATTAAATATTGGACTTTTGAATAAATACAATTGTATTTAGCGGATTTCTCTTCAACAAACTCTCCTCTCCAAAATTCCTTTGCAAATAGTATAAATAATAGATTACAGAATGTAATTAGGGGCTGCTTTCCTCTGCAATTTTAGACTTCTAAAAGCACTACTGTAATAGGAATTTAGAGTTGTAGGAGAGAGGAGAGAAAATCTCAGATCTGGGGATTATTGAGGGTTTTTCCTTTGTATCTTAAATTATGTATGAAGGGTAGAGTTTGCATTACTGTGGCTCTAGTTTTGAAAGCAGAAGTTCAAGCAATGTAAAAGACTGTTGGAGACCGAGGTCAGAGAAATGGATGCAATAAATTGGTATTTCTAATACTATTGTTTCAAATATCAGTTTTATTTTTATGGTAACAGGAATGTCTCATTTTATTCATGTTTGTGCGCTATTGTCAATATGGGTAATTTGTCTCAATGTTGTTATTATGTATCTCTGGTCTTATGGATTAAATTTTGATTTCTAAGTAACTACTTGCTCAAAAATCTGTCTTATAAAACTGATTTATTAAATAGTAATGTGTTATGAACTATTTCTGCATATTATTGTTTAATTATTAGATTTATTGATTTGATAATCAATATCGTTTTTGTGAACTACTTCCGAGAATGTTGTTCGTTTATTATTTCAGTTAATAGGTCTCAATATGATGTGTTTTGGTATCCATAATGTCATTTAATTGAACTACTTCATTAATTTGATATTCATTATGAACAAGACATATTTAAATCCCAATATTTTAATTATCTTGCTCTTAGTTGGGTTAGATCTATATCTGCCTAATTAAGATAGAATTTAGATTAGTTTCTTTTGCTTGCATTATAGAATAAGCTTGCGTTTAGAGTAATTTATACGTTCTTTTAAGTCCTCTCCTCAAAGAGGCAAAACTTTAGTTGTGGCTTGGTTGAACCCAAATCAGCTTAAGGGTCATTCTTTTGCCTGATCAGCAAGAAGAAGTGATTTGATATCCCTAAATATTGGTAGTAAAAGATACATCATAAACCAATAGCGATAAGGAGAAGGCAACTGGACCTAGTTAAACTAGTCGGAGCCACTACACCAAATGGAAAAGGAGTTGCTTTAAGGTCTGGACCGGGTGGTTATCCCCCAGTGTTGTTGCAGCGATTTTCGAGGCATCAACACATGGTTATAGTAGATACATGTGTTGAAGGTATGGGAGGTTTTAAAGAGTCAAATATGACTCACATGAATAATTTGACAAATAAATGCTAAAATGATAACATAAATTTCAAGGAGATGAAATTATTGTTGGGTGTGGAGCCTGATTATCTTCTTGATTTAGAGGCATCATCCACGTTGGACCCCAATTCCTAAATGGGGTGACAACACCACCCATATGATAGTTGTCAGGAGGGTCCAGTGGGGGGTGGTTACTACTTTTAATGATCCCTCGCCAAAAATAGATGAAAAATTGCCTTGTAAAATTTTGTAATTTTGCAGTCAATTTGGGTTTTTCATTAGGTGGATAATCTGATAGTAGAAGTTATGTTAATTTAGAGTTTTTTTCCCTGGAAGGAAACCCTCAGTTTATATGAGGGAATTGTATTGTGACTGTGTATTATTATTCTAAGCGAGAGAGAGAGAGATGAGGCTGCGTGAGAGTGAAGAAGAAATTACAAAAGATTTGTTATAGGTTGTATCTTTATTTTACTGGATAATATAAAAGGGAGGAATGATTTTTTCTCCATGGACGTAGCCAAATTGGGTGAACCATGTATATTTGTGTATCTCTTACTTTATGTGTTTCTTTATTTGTGTTTCCGCAATATTTTATTTATTTCATTGCTCCATTAATTAATTTCTAACAACTAGTATCAAAGAGGAAGGTCTATTTGGCGGATAAACTTGCAAGAAAGAAGGGTTCTTGGTTTGAGTGGTAGCAATAACAGAAGATGGTAGGTTTAGAGTAGAGAAATTTAATGGCCAAAATTACCAGTGATGGAAGATTATCTGTATTAGAAAGATATGTACCTACCATTGAGTCAAAAATCAAAGAAGCCGACAAGTATGACAAATGAAGAATGAGATCTTCTCGACAGAAAGGAACTAGGAATAATACAATTGTGTCTGGAAGCATCATTGGCATTCAATATTTCAAAGGAAATGACAATAGAAGGTTTAATGATGACATTGTCCAAAATATATGAAAAACCCTCAGCCTCAAATAATGTATTTCTTATGAAGGATCTATTTAATATGAAGATGTCAGAAGGTGGATATGTTGTGATCATTTAAATGAATTTAACATGGTTACCAATTAGCTAAGTTCTGTAGGGGTAAATTTTGATGATGAAGTTAAGGCTTTGTTATTTCTATGCTCATTGTCAGAAAGTTGGAATGGCTTAGTTATGGATATTAATAACTCGATCTATGGATCTAGTACTTTAAAGTTTGATGATGTTGTTGGTGCCATCCTTAGCGAAGAAATGTGATGGAAAAACTCCGATGAGATATTAGGTAATGCTTTGGCTGTAGGGACTAGGGGAAGAAAAATGGAAAGAGGAAGAAGCCCATAAAATTATTATAATTCGAAGAAAATACAAATCCAAATCCAAATCAGGGATAATATGCTGGAAATGCGGGAAGAAAGGACACTTGAAGTAAGAATGTAAATATCAGAAGGGAAAAGAAGGAGATGGAAAGCAAGAGAACAATCATGAAGTGAATGTGACAAGTGATGTGTTGCAAGGTGCTTTGATTATTTCATTAGAGAATATTATTTATTCTTAGGTGGTAGATTCAAGGGCCTCATTCCATTCCACACCTGATATGAAACATTTTCATGACTATGTTCAAGGATATTTTGGGCAGGTTTGTCTGGGTGACGATAAACCCTATAAAACTATTGGAATGGGTAAGGTTTTTATAAAGTAACAAACTGGAAACCAATGGATATTGAAGGAGTTAATGCATGTTCCAGATCGTAAGAAAAATATGATTTCAACGGGGCAATTAGGTGGTGAAGGCTGTGTAACTACATTCACAAATAAAACCTAGAAGGTTACTAAAGGAGCCCTAATAATAACAAAAGGAGAAAAGGTTGGTACATTGTGTTTATGTAACGGTATTTATAATTTTTTTAATGCATTAACCTCTATAGGAGAAAATACAACATTGTGGCATTATAAGTTTGGGCACATGAGTGAGAAGGGGATGAAAATTATTTACTCAAGAAATTTTTTGCCAGGTTTGAAGCATGTTGATTTGATTTTTGTTAAAAAATGTGTTTATGGAAAGTAGAAGAGAGTCAACTTTATCAGAGTTGGGAAAGAAAATAAGAGTGAAACATTAGATCTTATGCATACATATGTATTGGGACCTGCCCATGTATCATATCTCGATGGCTCCCTCTATTATGTTACTTTTATTACTGATGCAACTAGGAAAACCTGGATTTATTGTATTTGGAATAAATATGATGTATTTGATACTTTCAATAAATGGAAAGCTTTGGTTGAGAATGAGACATGAAATAGATTGAATTGCCTTAGATTAGACAATGGAGGTGAATACTGCAACAAAGAGTTTGATAACTACTGTTCTAAGAGCATGGAATTCACAGAGAGAAGACAATTCCAGGAACACCACATGAAAATGGTGTGTCAGAAAGGATGAATAGGAAAATCATGGAGTGCGTAAGGTGCATGAGATTGCATGCATGATTTCCCTTACAAATTTGGGTAGATGTTGTAGACTCTATAGTTTATCTAATAAATAGAGGGCCTTCAAGTTCCTTAAATGGTGGTATTCTAGAGGAGGCATGGACAAGTAAAAATGTAAACTAATCATTTTTAAATAATTCTGGTTATGAATCCTTTGTCCATATTAGTAAATAAAATAGAACAAAGCTTGAGGAAAAATAAAATAAATGCACCTTTATTGGATATGGTGTTAATTATTTTGGTTATCGCTTATATGACTATGAAAATCACAAAATCATTAGGAGAAGAGGTGTAATATTCAATGAAAGGGTCTTGTATAAGAAACACATGCAGGAAAAGGAAAAAGAAAAGGAAAAAAAAGAATACAAGTGCTTGATTAGATCACATAAAAAGTAAGAGTGCCTGAAAATTATAATGATCAACATCCACAACAAAAATAACAACATGCACCTTAAACACTTGAAAGTGGTGTTAGAAGATCTACTAGGATAAGTAGACCCCATGAACAATACTCTCCTTCATTATATTATGCATTGTTGATTGATTCTGGTTAACCAGAAAGATATGAAGAAGTAATGCAGGTAGAAACCAGGAAGAAGTGGGAGTAAGCCATGGGAGAAGAAATGAAATCCTTGATGCATAATCAGACTTGGGACTTAGTCAAGTTGCCTGTAGGTAAAACAAAATTGTAGAATAAATGGGTTTACATGTTTAAGGAAGAATATGGAGGAAAACAGAGGTATACGACTATACTTGTGGTGAAGGGGTTTTCACAAAAATTTTTTATAGACTTTGAGGATTTTTTTTTCTCATGTTGTTAAAATGACTTCAATCAGAACTATTTTAAGTTTAGTGGCAGTAGAATATTTTAATCTTGAGTAGTTAGATGTAAATACAACATTTCTCCATGGGGTTTTAGAGGAAGAAATATGTATGCAACAACCACAAGGGTATGAGTTAAAATGGAAGGAGAAATTAGTGTGCAAATTGAAGAAGAGTTTGTATGGATTCAAACAGGCTCCAAGGCAATGTTATCTAAATTTTGATAGGTTTATGTTTGAACAAGGTTATACTAGATGTCACTTTTACCATTGTGTTTATCTTGAAAAGAAAAATGATGGAAACTATATTATATTTCCATTATATGTAGATGACATGTTTGTTGCAAGGTTTAACATGCAGGAAATAAATGTGCTCAAAAGAAAATTGTTAAATTCTTTTGCAGTGAAGGATTTGGTCATTATAAAACACATCCTTGGTATGAGAATAACTAGAGACATGAAAAATCACAAATTAGCATTATCTCAAAGTGAGTACATAGAAAAGGTGTTGGAAAGATTTAATATGCAGAATGCAAAACCAATTGGTACACCTTTGGCTAGCTATTTCAAAAGAAGTAAGAAGATGTGTCCCAAGACCTAGGAAGAGATGAGTTATATGTGTTAAGTTCCATATGCATCAACATTTGGAAGCTTAATGTATACAATGGTTTGCACAAGGCCTGATATTGCACATGTAGTGGGAATTGTAAGAAGGTATATGAAAAATCCAAGAAAAGAGCATTGGATGGCAGCGAAGTGGATTCTTAGGTATTTGAGAGGTACCACAAATCAAGCATTATGCTTTGGTGGTTCAAACAATTATTTACAAATATATGTTGATGCAAATATGGCAGGTGATAGAGATAACATGAGGAGCACCACAAGTATGTGTTTAATGTAGATGGAACAACTGTTAGTTGGGTTTCAAAATTGCAAAACATTGTTGCACTTTCAATAAAAAAAAAAGAGTATGTTGCTACTACAAAGGCTACTAAAGAAATGATTTGGTTACAAAGGTTTATGGATGAACTGGGCAAGAAGCAAGAGATGTGAAGGTTATAAAGTGACAACTAGAGTGTCATTCATATTGGAAAGAGCTCAAATTTTCATTCAAAGACTAAACATATACAAATCAAGTACCATTTCATATAGTCAGTGTTGGAAGATGAACAATTGAAGTTGGAAAAGATATACACTAGCCAGAATCCTATAGATAAGTTAACAAAAGTTGTAACCAAGGAGAAAATGAGACTTTGCTCAGTTTCAATTGGTCTTCAAGCATGATGGTGAAGATGAGAAAGAATCAGGTCTAAGTGGAGTTATTATCCAACAAGTGAAGCACTGATGGATTTTATATAATCGGTCTCCAAGTGGAAGATTGTTGGGTGTGGAGCTTTATTATCTTCTTGATTCAAAGGTCTTAACTGCATTGGATCCCAGCTCCTCAATGGGGTGACAATGCCACCCATATGATAGTTTTCAAGGGGTCCGGGGGGAGAGGGCGGGTGGGGTGGACTACTTTTAATGAGCCCCCCCTGGCGAGGGTTTGATGGCAGTGCCCCTAAAGCTAAAGATAGATAAAAAATTGCCTTGTAAAATATTGTAATTTCATAGTCAATCTGGGTCGTGAATTATGCATATGATATGATGGTAGAAGTTATGATAATTTAGGTTTTTCCCCTAGAAGGAAACCCTCAGTTTATATGAGGGAATTGTATTACAACTATGTATTATTATTCTAAGCAAGAGAGAGATAGGAGGCTATGTGAGAGGGAAGAGGAAATTACAACAAATCTGTTGTAAGTTGTATCTCTTCATTTTGCTCGATGATATAAAAGGAAGGATTGGATGTTTCTCTATGGACGTAGTGTAAATTGGGTGAACCACATATATATGTCTCTCTTTTTTTATGTGTTTCTGTATTTGTGTTTCTGCAATATTTTTTGTATTTCATTGTTCCGTTAATTATTTTATAACAACTATCCATCTAATTATCCATTTTATTAGGTTCTTACCATGTTAGAGATTGAGACCGATTCTTGGTTCACAACTAACCTATTCATGGTGGCTATATCCATCGTGGATGTTAATATTAAGCTACAATGATCATATGTGTTGGTTAAATGAATTATCGATGGTTCTTGAGACTTAAAAACAATTATTATCACTAGAGGTTGTTATCTATTTACTTAGACTATGATTAATGACACAGGACTTGTTGAAACACCGAAAATAGAAAATAATTAAATATACATATTAAAAAAGGGGCCCACTTAATCCACCCTTTTTCTTTTCTACCATGACCACATGTCTTAATATTCATTTGTTGAGGCATAGATGGTTTAGTCAACTTCATAATGAACTCCTCTTAATGTAAAAATTCACCTCCCAAACTAGTATACAACCAATAATATGGGGAACTCATAGAAAGCCCATACAACACATGGCTCACTCCTCCAAGTGTTAAAATAAATCTCTTATAGAGGATGCTATACTAAACCATAAAATATATAAAGACATCAATAGGCATGATGTCCAAGAAATAATTTGATGTGCTATTTACACCTTACATACATATATATACATACATTTAACAAACAACATTTCATGGAGATATAATATATAGTGTAATATAATATATTAATATAGTGTAATATAATATGTTAGTATTATGTAATACAAATATTATAACGATTTAAAATCATAATACATTATAAACCCCCCCATATAAGGAGTCAACCCCCCCTCCTCAATTTAATAGAGTCTATATAAGATTAAATCGAGATCAAAGTTCCCGAAAGAGTCGATCCTAATTAGACTGATTCGTCCCCACTGAGAAAACCTTGAAGGTGACATCGGCTCCCTGTCGATAAAACCATGGAGGCAAAATGGGGAAGGAGATTAGAGGATGAGAGGAGGATTCAACATTGAAGGTCTCAATGAGTAGCCCATATATTTCCCTGCAAAATTCTTAGTTTTTATTTTGGGACTTTGTAAATGGGTTAATGGATTTTGGTTGTGTTCCATATCATTGTGAGATTTATCCTTTGGTGACGAATTTGGAGACTTCAAATCTGTTCTCGCACAAATTCCCAATACTAGTGCTCATGTGGAAGTGGAACCCCACATATTACATCCATTCCTGAGGTTGGGACGATACCCGCTCCAATATATGATATAGGTTCAACCTCGTACACAACACCTCACACTATGTGACTCAAGGTCAAAGTGACCAAACCCTGTAAGGAGTTTCAAACCAATCTCAATAATCATGTATGTGAAGAAGAATTTCATAAAATAACCATTCATAAAAGGGATATTGAGTTGGCCAAATTCAAAAGGCTCATTGTCCTGCCTGTCTAAAGCTTTTATATTTTTTTAACCAACGAGATGCCTTTGTTGTCTATCCTGATGAATACCAACAAATAAAACCAAATGTACCACTAATACTAAGACAAACCAATACTGGCAAGCTAAAAAAACCATAATCAAGAAAAAAGTAGCAGCATGCTGATGTCTACTAAAGGAAGTGAAATCACTGATTCAGCTAGTCATATTAGTCATAGTATTCATAGGAGATACATGGATTATAACCATGACATTCATCCTTCAAGGCTGATTATAACTAGTTATCATCTTTTTCTTTTAAAGTGGTTTGATTGGGGTGCCCTGCCTACATCCACTAAAGGAAAGGTAGGTACTCGTGAGATGGGAAATCAATTCAGGAGATATGGAAGAAATATATTCATCAACTGAGCCTAATATAAATCTATCAAGTAAGATTGAAAGTGGAAATGACTCAATTAATATGGAGGTGGCTCTTTGCAGAGTTCCACCAAAGCAGTGGTGGTCCTTCAGACCAGAACCGAACCATGAGTCCAAATCATCGAAATCTGATCAAACAAACTTTATTATTTCACTTGAATCTACCCTTAAATGACCTTGTGTAGATACGTCATGCATTGTTCAACCGATGCTTCCCCAAAATTGACTACAAATAGGGGAGCTCATCCTAGTAATCCTTAACATTGTAAGTTTTACCTTAGCGTTAGTCCCAATATTAACTTGCTTCATCTCTAGTTGCTCATAATAATATGTTTGATTGTTGGACTATTGATATCTCTTGTATCCTAAACTATGTGGTGACCTTCTATTTCCTCAAATTGTAAATGTTGAAGCTCATTCATAAGGTCAACATTATAGGATTTTTTTATACAAGATTGTCTTTTGTGGGGTTCACCTTTGCAATATATACTTCTACAAAGTCCCCTATTGTACTTATTATTAGACACTATGAGTGCTCCATTTGTGGGAACTATGAATATGAAAAAGTAAGATGGCATATGATGTATCCTTCCCCTAGAATTGTAAAGTAGCATGAAACATTTCCCATAATTTTGAATAATAACACATAAGTTGTCACATTTTTATAAGTAAATACTAGTTCCCTGAAAATGGTTCTATGGTTTGCATAAATTTATGCACTAATTACTAAGTGGAACATCATGTACATGATTTAGTGGTTTTGAAAACTACCCATAAGTATGCGTGGGTCACAGATACTGGTCATAAGAAGATGATCCATTTTACTAGTCAACTACATGAAGGGGATCATCTCACCCACCATTTTCCACTCATTGATTACATACACAAGTACTTATCTCAACGAGGTTCCACATTGCATGAACATGCTATTCTATCAAATTTGTTTCCTCCATTGTAGCAACAACTTGTGGTGGTTAATCCCCCACCCCCGCAATGGGGAAATGTGGAAGTATCTTAGAATGGGGGTTCTACATCAAGTGCATTTGTTTATTTATATAACAAATACATTAATTCACAAACTCAAGCTTGCAATTATGATGCATTAGGAAAGATTCCTATTACAAATAATCCATTGAATTCACAAACTAGTTCCCTCTCTACATAGAGAAGCCACATGTTGACCCTATTCCATGTGTCCCATATGCATTTTGAAGAAGTCCTCCACAATTACCTTTTATAAAATAATACATTATTTAATAAAATAAGTGACGTTGACAGATCCGACACATCTCCTTCACCTTGGACCAAGAAAGACCTAGGATTCGTCATCAAGTGTCTTTTCAAATTCAAGTTAAGTTGCATGGAATAAACATTTATTGTTGTGTGGATGATGAAGGAGCCTCAATTTGTGTCATGTATTCATCTTATTGGAAAAAATTGTGTTCTCCCTCTTTGGTTTCCTCATGTTGCAGGCATTTGATAGCCATTCATTTTGGTCAAAGAGAGCCATATCATCATTTCCCTTCAAGTTAGGAGGAAAATCTATCAATGTATAAGTAGAGGTTATGGATTCACCTTTAGATTATAACCTTCTATTGGGAGGAAATTTGACCTATTTCATGGTTGCAGTATTCTCATTAGTTAGTAGTCTCATCGTGTCAGAAAAAAACCAAACTTTCTTGGCAAGTTCGTCCCTTCATTACACTACATCTTAGCTAAATTAAATACAAAAAATTAACAAAAATAAATATAAATGATTATTATTATTTAAATTATTATTAAAATTGATTATTACTATTAAATGTTAAAATTTATTATTAAAATTTAACTATTATTAAAAGTGTTAATAATTAATAATTAAAAAAAAAAGTGAAAACCAAAATCCAAAAACATTATTGAAACCATTCATTCCCTCCTATGTTGTGATTCTATCTCTCGAACCCTCCTATGCCTCGCCTCCGTCTCTCGAAGATCTAGTTCTATATCTTGCTCTCGAACATGATCTCACTCATCGAACTATTGAGAAGACATAACAACAAAAGAGATACTTGAGCGACATTGATCCAGTCATTCCTTGGTCTTTCTGACAGATCATGAATGAAGGGGTTCACTCTTCTAGTTTGTGGGCCTTAGAGGTATGTTTTAATTTGTTTTTAAAAGAAGAAGCATAATCTTTGGATCCAATCTCAATTCAGTTCAAGAATCTAAGACATAGTTCACAAAGCATAACTAGACATGGGTAATTATCATAGTTGTGGAGATCATATGCAATCCCAAGATATGTTCAAAAGCCCAACTATTCCAGTTCTACACCCATCAAAGGTTTCCAATTATTATTTGCCTCCATTTTCTTATTGACACTTTGGAATTAGTTCAGATCATTGAGAAGACTTGGAGCATTTATGGGAACACCTGTTAGAGGGAAAATGATTCCAATTATTATTTTCCTCCATTTTCTTGTTGACCCTTTGGAATTGGGTCAAATCAATGAGAATATTTGGATAGTTTCTAGGAAAACCTCCTGTACATTCCATCAACAAACGGATAGACACAGAAGGAAACGAGAGCAATTCCAAGCCTTGGAGTCACGTTACATATGTTGTTAGTGAGAATTGGATGCTTCCTCCACTCATCCCTCTTTCCGAAAAACTCTCCTGTGCTTTTTAGCTTCCCACTCGTTTTCACATACCCTTTTGGGTCTTTTCTCTTAGTCACAAGTCTAGTGAGGTTTGCCTTCTTTGCTGGTGTGAAAATATTTCCTTGCTTGGAAATTTTGACAGTTGAATCATTAAATTTTTAGGGTTTTCAAGCTTGAATTGTGATGTTGTAATTTAAATTTTATCGTCATCGCCCTGTTGCAGGTCATCACTACAATTTGCATCTAGCTTGGATATTATTTTAAACCCCATTGAGGTAATCTAACTTGGGTTAAAATTTTGCATCAAGCTTGGAGTTTAATTTGAGCATTTTCCTTATATTTGATTTTGCTACTGTGTTTTGTAGGAGGCTACAACACCCCACTTACAAATCCATCGAAGGATAAGCTTACATCGCCTGCAATGTGAAGGAGTGATTAACAAACCCAATTTTCTTCAATTTTTTAAAATTTGAATTTCAATTATTATTTGGATGGTTCAAAACATTAACTTCTTTCACTTCATTAAGATATCAATAGGGTGATAAAATTAACATTTATTGGAAGTATATATTTCACTTAAAACATTCTCTATCTTCCTGCCACATATAACATAACCATTGAGGAATTTAAAGGATTCTTCGGGGCCATCATGACATTTTTTTTGGTCCTTCAAGTGATCATGCAAGTTAAACTCTTCAAAACTTTCCCCAAGGTTCAAAGTAATTTTTTATCCAATCAATGCCAACTCTACCCTACATTAGCATATTTCATTTGGATTCTCTTATATTACTTATATTGCCAAAAGAATATGATAATCCTGTTGTTCTCAATAGTTACATGGATCTACTTAAATTTGTGCCAAATGTTGTTTACTTTCACATGTTTAACTAATTTTTAGCATTTGCAATAACTATCTTCTTTGGCTCTCACAAACCTTTCTTCCAATGCTCACACCAAGGCCTTCATCACCAACTTTTTCAGTTCATGCAAAATCACAATAGGTCTCGATTGGTGTCATTTTGGGTATGAGACTATACAATCCCCATCTAATTATTTGAACTTAAAGATGTGGAGTTATTCTTAAAGATATTATTATAACAAATAAATCTTTAAGAACTACCTAATATTCCACTTTAAGAAGAAGTAGATCTATTGTATTGCATTTAGGATCCATGTTTTTCCCTTGTATATTTCAAAATTATTATAAAACCTAAATTTCATGTATATGGACATCCCTACTTGTAGATACCAACTGTTCAAGGGCTCATGGAAAAATCATGGGACCTTAATGTTGACATATAGATTTTGGAAGGAATATGTGTTTCACAAGTGACAAACAAGACTAATTATATGGTTTGGTTCACCCAAAGTTCACCAATGATAGGTCTTGTGGGCCAAGGAATCATCAAGGGATTAAAAAATACTAGTTTAAGCCTTAAACACGATTTGTAAGTTTTTTAATCCACATATGGGGCTTTAAATAATAAGGTAAAGTATCTAGAAGGAATATTTGCCTCATGAGTTTTATCTAGATTGATTCTAATGTGTGGCACATTAAGGATGATTTTTCTCATCAAATGCATTGTCCAATTTAATTATCATCACCATTAGCATTATGCACTACTATTATGGTGCATGCATAAGGCCCTTGGTCAATACAAATACCTCTATAAAGAGTATTTATCCTATAAGTGGAATATTCACATGAATATGAAGCTTGAAATATTGGGGATTGGTCTCCTTATCCAATTTATGGTTAAGGGATGAAACCTAGGATCATAGGCCCTATATAATGCATTTAGTTTTCATGGGAAAATTTTAGATTCTTGAACATAAAATAGGACCTCCATAAGAAAGATTTGTCCCTAAAGTGGCACATAAGATGAATTATAAGGTTTGGTGCACCAAGGGTGGGATTTTGGCCCATGGAATCATTCATGGCTATAAACTAAGGCCTTTAGCCCTAAACCACATTGTTAGGTTGTATAGGGAATACACTAGTTCTCAAAAAATGACACAAGGTCCACAAATAATATTTGGTAGTGTGGAACTAGGCTCATTCTAATTTTATTCACACCAGGGACAAATATTCTAACTAAATAAAATTTTCAAGTATGAAAATAAGGGCCTCGTGTGATAAATTCTTAAGAGTGGTTTACACCATTGATTCAATATTTTGGTGCACCAAGTATTTTGGTTCTATTATTATTTTACAAGGAAATAATCCCACCTAACCCTCATATACTTAAGTGAAATAGGAAGGTTCATCAACATCTCCTCCTCAATTTGGCGTACATAAGTGAAAGAGGAAGGTTCATAGAGACCTTCCCTTTGTCTACGTCACTCCATGGAGAAATGGTTGTGTTTGAAGGTCACTTGTAGAATAGCTAGGAAATAGAGGGATTGTTCCACCTTAGGCTTAGGATTAGAGGTAAAAATAAGTCAATTAATTGTGGGAGGACGAAATAACTTGAGTTTAGTATAATAATGAAGGCAAGGAAGGTGACTTAGAGCTAACTTGCGTTGTCCTTGTTGACCAATGGTTGTCAATGATGTCAACCCAAGCAACACCAGGGGCTACCCTGATCTTGCATGGGAATTTTGACTTGAAAAATTACTCTATTCTGAGCCAAGGATATTTTAGATGGATTCTACTCGTTGAAATGTTTCTATTGATATATGGCACACCAAGTAATTCTTCACGGTTTGAGAGATATTCATGTTTGAATTTAGTAACCCCAGTTAGTGGGCTAAAACCCTATGGTGTTGTGGCATTAAACTCATAATTGGTTGTGGTCATTGAATAGTCAATAATTAATAAAAAAAAAATCTCCTAAAATCCCTCCAAATTTCACTTATTGAGGACCCTCTCAACTCAATACGTTCATATAAATAATGGCCTTCATATCCCCATCTAGCAGGGATTTTGTGGCTTCAAACAAGTCATCGTGGTATTTTCGCTATAAAATTTTTCTGCGAAGTTGAAACTAAAACCCATTTGAGCCAAAATATTGATGAACCTCATGACCAATTTTCATATCTTTGTTTGCTATATTGTCAGATATATGATTTGAGGAAGTTAGATTTGTTGCAGGCTCCTGAATTCCATGTCAAATAGGCAACGTTGGGAAAATCATCATAACTTTACCTCTGAGCATTGGATTCAAATTTCGTAAATAGTCACATAAAGAGGATGGGCTGTAGTTTGTTTAGTAGAGTTTTTAGGGCTGAAGGTTGCAACAATGACACGTGGCACTTCGTACAAGTTCACTCTACGGAACTAGTCTATAATCAGGCCATCGTGGGAACTTGGGTATAACTCTTTCTTGAAGAATCCAATCTTGATCAGACATGTTAAGTTGGAAATAGGACTTAGAAGGATACCACAGGATGAAATTTCAGATCCTGAAGATTTAAAAGCACATAGATACAACAGATTCAATATCGAGCGCCTAGAAGGCAAGAAAAAGCATGCATTCAAGGATCACTGAAGTAAGGACCATACATCAATAGTCAAGGGTAAGTCTCCTATAACAAGGTATGTATGATTAGTGTTTACATTTGAAATATGAGTATCATCTCTGACATATTTTTTTGTAGGACAAGGTAAGTACATACAAGGTCTTGGTTATTTCTCTATGTATCTATATGTCACAGTTAGTTTTGATACCACATTTCGAATGTCATATTCTTGATACTACACATTTGATGTTGCATATTCTTGATGCTACACCAAGTCTTCTAAATCTATATGATGTTGTAAATTCATGTTACTTGTCTTGTCATAGTTGATAGAACGGTCTCCATTGTTGTACTTATTACTTGGTCCATCACAAGTCTAGGGTTTGTCATCAGTTTTTATTGTATATATCTTTAGGTCAGTTTTGGATATAGTCTTGCATAGAGTCCATGCCTATATCAAGAGTGGGAGTCTTCGTCTACTAATGCAACAAGTCAACAAAAAAAGTAACAAGCACACTTCAGGTACACATTGTAATTTTAATTTGTATTTATTCATTATTATGCACTTACATGTGCTTTGCAAGCAAAGGTAAGTTGATGGGTATTTTTTTTTTTTTTTTGGGATTGGTTTTTCCGAGCAAATTTTGCATGTAGGTAGAAGAAGATTCAAGTACAACTTCAAGCAAGAATTCAAGAGCAAAAGTATCAAATCAAAGGAAGCATTGCAGTGGGACATCCTTTCAAGACATGACAACCATCCATATATTGTGAAGAAGTGTCAAGGCCAAGAGTCATCATTGTAAATTTGTAAAAGAGTCATTTGTAAAAGTGTCATCATTGGAAGAGTCATTATTGTAAAAGAGTCAATCTACCTAGAATCGAAAAAGCATTATTGGGAGGTATAGGAGTCTCTATTGGGATGATGTCATGGTTGGGTTGTAGGTCATAGTGTGATTGGGTGTTCGGTTAAAATCATTGTAAATCATATTTTATCATGGATCATTGTCCCTAGTATGGGAGTCCACAATTTTTTATTTAATTTTTGTCTTTATAGGGTGGTACGGTGGTGCTAGGAAGGTGAATGAAGTCATCTATGGGTTGGGGCCTATAAACACTTCAGGGTGGTAGGATGGTGCTAGGTGAGTTGTGGCTCGCTAAGTTGTTGGGGCATCCATTCAGTTGATTATTGAAGAAACCATGGCGTTGGGGCGTCCTTCCAGTGGGAGCTAGAGAAGAATTCTTTTCTATAATTCTAGGAAGTTATTGCTTTCATTTTAGTTAGGGCTAAAGATTAAAGAATTTATTAGAAAAATGTTCGGTGGTTTTTGACCCGGAGGGGGTTTTCCACCTAAAATTCTTGTGCCTACTGTGTTGTTTTATTTACTATTATTACTGCATAAACATTAATAATAATTGAATATTAACTAATGCTTTGAAAATATTTAAAAGTGCTAATTTTTAAGGAATACTAATTCACCCCTTCCTCTCAGTATTTCCAATAATTGGTATTAGATCTTGGTTCCTTCAATAAAAACTTAACCGCTGGAAGTCAATTTCAGAGCATAGAGATGGGAAATTCAAAGAAGCAAGTTACATGGACTTCAAAGGAAGGTACAAGTACAACAAAATCTAAAGAAAGTGAGTATTGTGTACCAACCCCTAATTTTGATGCAGATAGTTATTGGATATGTGAATCTAGGATGGAAGTATATTTGTAGGCACATGGAGTATGGGAATCAATTGTTTCTGGAGACACATCTACTGGCGAAGCTAAAAGGTACAATTAAAAGGCCATGAATGCAATTTTGAATGTTTTTCCATATTCTTTGAAAACAAAAGTTGGTCAATGTTCAATAGCTAAAGCTCTTTGGGAAAAGCTTCATAATATCTATTCAACAAAGCAATCAGGTCAATATGTTATTGAAAATACATATCCTTCTAATTATGATGAAGAAATGGGAGAAATGAGTAAAATAGAGTTTCAAAATCAAGTGATAAAGGTGATAAAGGAACTCAAAATTCAAAAGGAAAAGACAAGACTTTTGGAAGCAGAATTGAAGACATCAAAATAACTCATCAAATAAAATGAAGAGTCTAGAAGATGATTAGTAGTCTTAGAACTCAATTGGAAGAAATCAAGAATACAACGACATGAGACCTCAAGAGAGAAGTCCAACAGAATCAACAAGAACTCGACACAACGTTTGGAGAGATTAGCAGGATCACACAACAGATGCAAGAAATTCAAACGAAGGAATCTTATCAAAGATATATATCTAGTGTTGACCAAAAGCAAAAGGAATTAGAAACATCTTCAGTAGAAATAAGCAGGCTCAAGATTGAAAATGAGAAGCAGAAGGAATAGATACATGTTCTCAACAGAGAAGTAGAGAAGACCACTCTTCTCAAGCTACAGGTTGAGGAGGCAGAAAAAAGAAGGAAGATATTGAGAAGATGGTTTCAAGAAGATCTTTCTCAAAAGCAAGAATATCTTGATGCAATCCGTGATGAGATCAAGAAACTCAAGGGATTGCAGAAAGACCACTTACAAGATAAGAGAGATGAAGAAGCAAAAATGAAGGCAATTAAAGATGGTAAAGCTCCAGTTGATGAAGGTACGAGCTCCACATCTTCGTAGGATGATTCTAAGAAGGAAGTTGATCAAAGTGGAAAGGCAAAGAATAATGTTTCAACTCCAAAGAACAATACCAAAACAATCAAGAACAAAGGACCACAACAAACTACAACATATCCTCCAAAGAAGAATGAAAAATCTTCCAGGTATGTCTGTTTATTTAATGGTTATTGCTTTTTATTTGCTAAGTATGGACATATGGCTAGGGATTGTGAAGTTTTTGACAGGTACAATCATTATATGCAAAACCCTAGAAGCACGTTTGCAGGATCACGAGACAGGTTCCACGATGATTTTTTCAAAAGAGTATACGTGCTAGGTGGGCCAAATATTGAATGTTTCAAATGCCATAACTATGGTCGTAGTGCTTGCGGTTGCAAATATCAGATGGAATCACCTATGGACAACATTGTCATAACTATGGGCACAGGGCTCGAGATTGCAGGAATAAGAAGGCCTGGGAAAGGAAACATGGACATGAAGACAAAGTGGATAACAAGGTTTCAACAGTTATGCTTTCAGGATTTGTAAAAGCAAAAGGTCATGAGGAATTAGCAGTTGCTTCAGATAATGACTTAAGTCAAGATGAACCATCAGGTGACTCACTATTTAGAACAATTTGGTTTGTTTACTTCTTAATGTTTGTAGAGGAGGAGTCTATGCAACAATATATGGCACAAGTCTATGATTGATAGGAAGGTAGTTTGAAAAAGATGGCAGTTTCATTACAGGTTCACTGGGAGCAAAACAATTGAAGGATTACAGGTTACCGAGAGCAATGAAAGATTAGTATGCAAAGGATATGCATAGGTTGAAGGAATTGATTTTGAAGAAACATTTGCTCCTATTTCCAGAATGAAGCTATTAGGATGTTTCTCGATTATGCTTTCTCGAGAAAAATCAAGGTCTACCAAATGGATGTTAAGTTAGCTTTTCTAAATGGTGAATTGGAAGAAGAAGTTTACATTGAGCAACCAAAATTTTTTCTGCTCTCTGACAAAGTGTTGGGTGTGGAGCATGATTATCTTATGTATTCAAAGATATCATCGCATTGGGCCCCAGTTTGTAATGGGGCGGCAACCCACCCGTAAAATATTCACCGTAGGGGGGTCCAGGGGGGAGGTGATTATGACCTTTGGGATGCCCCCCATGGCAAGGGGATCAAGGGAAACACCCTCAAAGCTAAAAATAGTTGTAAAATTGCCTAGTAAAATGTTGTAATTTTGTAGTCAATCTAGGCCATTCATTAGGCAGAGATATGATGGTAGAAGTTATGTTTAATTTAGGATTTTTTGCCCTAGAAGGCAACCCCTCGCTATATATGAGGGAATTGTATTGCGTCTATGTAGATCTGTATTCTGAGTGAGAAAGAGAGAGGAGATTGTGTGAGAGCGAAGAGGGAATTACAATGGATCTATTGTAGGTTGTCTCTTCATTTTGCTGGATAATATAAAAGGAAGGACTGACTGTTTCTCTGTGGACGTAGCCCAAATTGGGTGAACCATGTATATCTGTATCTCTCTTGTTTTATGTGTTTTCTGTATTTGTATTTCAACAATATATTTTATGTGCTCCATTTCTTTGTAATATATAATTTTCTAACACAAAGAAGAATACGTATGCAGATTAAAGAAGGATCTATATGGTCTCAAGCAAGCTCCTAGGGCTTAGTATGCTTGTATTGACGAATATCTACATCAACAAGGATTCAAGAAAGGAAGTGTTGACAACAATATTTATCTGAAAGTGGATCGAGATAACCTAACAATTATCAAATTATATGTGGATGATATAATATTTGGAAGCAGTGATGGCTTTAGATTTCTCAGCAGGATAAAGGAATATTCATATATCAAACCAAGTACATCAAAGAAATTCCAGATGGAAGATTGCAAGCCAATCCTTATCCCCATGGTAACATGTGCAAGTTAAGCTTATAAAATTTGTCAAAGGATGTGGACCAAAGGTTGTATAGATCCATGATTGGTAGTCTCTTATATGTGACAACCTCCTGGCCTGATGTGATGTAGGAAGTTGGACAAGTAGCAAGATTCTACACAGCATCAAAAGAATCTCGTATTATTGTCATCAAAATAATTCTCTGTTATCTTGAGGGCACAGTGGAATATGGTCTATGGTATCTCAAAGGAAATGATCTGGTCATCTAAGATTATACAAATATAGATTAGGCAGGAAGTGTTGATGATCGTAAGAGTACTAGTGGAGTAGCATTCTTTCTAGGTGGTTGTCTTGTTTCATGTTAAGTAAAAAAAGTAGATTTCAATCTCGTTATCCACAACAGAAGTAGAATATGTTGTGGCAATAGCTTTTTGTACTCAAGTTCTTTGGATGAAGCAAACTTTGTGTTGAGGCAATGTAATTATCTATCATTTAATTGTCAACCCAGGGGTTTTGTAAAACTTGCAAAGCGTGCGCGCATTGTATATGCTAGAAATTAACTTTCAATTTAGATCAACCTAACTACGAAACCAAATAACAACATACCAAATTCTCCTATTCTAATTCAACAGTCAACTCAAAATAAATTACAGTACAATGCGCAGAATTGAAATTACATGAAATCAAAGCAAAAACAATTATTCTTAACCTCTCACATAGGAAAATATATGAAAGCAAATAAAAACAATTGCTCTTAACTTCTAGGTATAAAACAAATAAAAACAATTGCTCTTAAATTATAGGTAGAAAGAAAATAAAAACAATCACTCTTAACCCCTCACACAGGAAAATAATGAAAGAAATAAATCTTAATCTATGAAAGCAATAAATATTAATCTATGAAAAACAAAACATCTCACACATAGGTGGCCAATCCAAAAGCATTAGAGATGGCAAGTTGAGAGGTTCCTAGTGCAAGCATTACCAATCAAGGTGAACATCACTCATGAGCATGGTGCTAATCTAAATTCCATTCATAAGTAATCTTAACTTTCCACCTGAGTATCTCCAACTTTACACAAGCCTTTGAAAGGAGAAGGCTCTCCTATTTATACAAAAACATAAGAAAATACCTCATTAATGAAGGCCCATTATTCTCTCCCTAGATCCCTAGGAAATCTCATAGAGTGACAATCAAAACAGGTAATGATGAGACACATATCCTCTTTGACCTTTATCCAAATCCCCTTCCATATCTTGAAGAGAATTCGGATTTGAGCATTGGAGGCCATATAAGGGTGCCTTGGAAGCTTCCAAATGACCTAGAAATGTCATGAAACTCAAGCCACTTTTAAGTATTAGAAAGTATATGTAATTTTTCTAAGTTTTAACCATAAATTTCCTTAAAATACTAGAAATCATTAGCTTTTGGAAAACACAAAGGTAACCCATATAATTATGAAAAAGGAGGCTAATGAAAAGTTATATGGTCATGGAGTTGCAACATGTGAGTGAAATGGTGGCGATAAAGGTGAAAGTGGATGATATTTTGAGTACATTTTGGAGGCTCTACATACCCCCCAATTGACGTTATTGCATGTCCTCATGCAATCTACTGCATTTCTTAATCATGATTTGCTTTTGAATGAGCTTGACTTATATCAATTGTCCTTAAACTTTGCATTTGACAATTTCATTTATTTTCACAAAGTATTTCTTATCATACTTTTAATTGCAACATGTTTGATTGGTTCTTGTGTGACAACCAAATTTTAATTGGTATTGGTTCTTTTGTTTCAATACCTTGTTCCTTTTTGTTGTAGTATGATTCATTGAACATATTTAAGAATGAATCTTTGAATCAACCATATAATATGCTCATCATTTAGGCATTTATTTGCAACTCATATAACTTTTGAACCATAATGCAATCATAATTGATTAGGACAAGTATGTTAGGATGAAATGAATTGATATGGATGTGATAATAAATGGATTTCTCTTCCCACACACCCACACCCCCCCACCCCCAAATTAAAGGTGTTTATGTTTTTTTTTTTTTCAAATGAGAAAGGAAATATGGTGAAGTATTTTCCAAAATTTATAATTTCACTATTCAAGGAATTCTATGATTAAAAGCTAGAAAATAGCATACTTTTATTTACCTAGGAAGTGGACAAATTGTGCATATGTAGAGAAGTTGTAGCTATTGCTGGATGATGGAATAGAATGTAGAATTTCATCTGCTTCTTGGTTGCATAAATGATGGATGAGGTGGTGAAAATGGAGTCTTTATTGTTGCTGCTAAATCTGTTGTAAAATGTTAAATTATATAGTCTTCACCTGCTACAAAACCCAATGGTACAATTATAGTCGTACGAATGAATGTGTTGTTGTTAAGCATCAATAGAAGTCATTGGATTACCAGCCATTAATGAATTCCATTAACCAATGCGAGGCAAACTTGCCATTAATGTCAACGAGTGCCAAGGTACCTAAGTACATCTTTCAAAGTGCGAATATATAAGTGATGTTGAGCCACTTGCAAGATCTAACAATCAAGGGACATTGGAGTATTCCCATGATTGTCAGCGATAGAACTTGTCATTAAAGCATACAAGCCTCAAGGTACTTGAAAAATAACTCTAGCCTTGAACCTAGATAATGTGCCGATGTCGATAGGTCAAGGCATGTTAGAATGAGAGGCCTTAATGAATCCTCCATCATCTAATGCGAGAATAAAACAATAATTTTGAAGGACTATGGATGAAAAATTTGGCAGTGGATCAAGGTTTTTTTTGACAAAATGAAATGGGAAATGGAATGGATTAGCTTTATAGGGGAGCTAAATGGTTTTATTGTTGGGTTACAGGTTAGTGAAAGCGAAGCAGAAAAATGACTGTGAAGGAAAATGAGATGAAGATTTTATTGACTGAATAAGTAGGAATGCAATGGTAAGAATGGTGTCTGAAAGGTTTTGAAATGGTATGATGGATCTGATTTAGCATTCTTTATCCAAAATCATGTGCTCATGCTTGGATATTTCATCTTTGATGTTGCTTCGATAATGTTATTTTGAAATGTGGTCTTTGAGAGACACTCTTTATTTGTGTCCATCTATTTATCTACCTAGAACCTGCAAAAACTTAGTACTTCTTCTACAATGAAATGTAAGATTATCAAAAGAGAGAGGTGATCAATCCCTCTATTTATGACATTTACACAAAAAAATTGAGAATTATTACTAATAAAACAAATTCATGAAAGAAAATCAAATGAATTTTTACCTTTTTCGAAACTAGTGTCTTAGTGCCTGTTATGTCTTGTCAGCAATTTCCTTTTTTATTGTTTCAAATTCTGATGGAAACTATTTCATTGTGTAGATCTTGTCAATATCTTTTCATTGACTTTTGAATCATCGAAAACCGATGTCTTATGAGAAATTTATGCTTATTTTAATTTTTTGTGAAACAATGAAATTTATCATGCATAAGCGTAGCATGGGAACATGATGCTGATGGAAAAGATGAAGTAGGAAAATGATGTGGCATGTTGATCATGAGTTTCTGATTAGAATGCATCATTGATAGATAGATCATTAAATTGAATACATAGCTGCATAATTATTTTCCAGCTGCAGAATTGCGCAATTTCTGTAGCTAAAATCCTGAATAGACAGTTAAGTACACACAGCTATGCATTTTGTTATGAATAAATAATCAGTCCAATCTTCAAATTAATCAGTGCCTCTTCTAGAAAAAATGACAAATTCCTACTTGTTTTATTGATGAAGTAAACAAAAAAAAGACAATTTTTTTGTGCCATTTTGTATTTCTCTTTAGTTCATTAAATCAAAGATAGGGAGGGAGTACAACATATTGCACATTAAAAGAATATTTATCCTCCACTTAGACTATGAGACCCTTAGCTCGTAATAGTGAATTATTTTCTCACTCCAACCCTAAAGGAAGACCAACTCAATACAATGTAAGTGAATTTTCAATGTGACATCAAAATAAACAAGATTTATTGTGCTACAAAGTATAGATGATGCAGTGGTATTTACTTTGCTGGTTTAATTCCGACCTACAAAGGCATCTCCCTAGCAGCTATAAAGGCCTTGATGGCGATCTCGAATTGTCAGAACCTTCATCTACCTGGCAACTACAAAGGCCTTGATGGCAATCTCGAATTGTCAGAACAAATCCCATCTTGCCCATCTTTGTCAAAAGCTCAATCATTGTCACAAACTACTTCCATGTTTTGATCCGATGCAAAGAGTTCCTCCACTACTTTATACACTCTCTCAAGATATCTCGATACACTTTGATGCCACTTTACATATTTTTCCATCACTGTCTCTATGAATTAAGCCTCTCGTTGAAGATGATGGTGCAGTATTTACTCCTTCCACGACATTATTTCTCAGAATCAGAGAATCAAGCCCACATGGGTGCTTATTGCAACTGTCCAATTCACCGAAAGATAATAGGAATTCTCTTGTATAGGAATGTTTGGCATTTTTGGAAGGAACAACTGTATTCGAATCAAGCAAACCCTTCAAAGCGACATACTACGTACTGATCATTAGGTTCTTGCCCCATTAAAAAAAAAAAAAAAAAAAAAAATCCCTCTGTTTCAATGAGAGAATTTACATATGAATTTTATACCAGCACCTTCCAGCAAATAAGCATTTGATCTCAACTTTATTGAACTTCTACAAGAGTGCCCTTGGATTTACTCTCGCCGCATGAAAAGTGTAGCTGCAGAAAAAAAAAAATGCTGATGTGGGCTTCGAAAGTGGTCTCTTTGATTCATACCGAGAGATTGATTGGAATGGTTGGTATTCAGATCTCGGAGAAACAGATGTTGGTACAATAATAAAAACAAATATTTGATGAGCTGAAATTCATAGCTCATATTAAACGCCGACTGGAAAATAATATCAAAGCTAAAGATAACGTTTGTATCCTCATTTGACAGTGGAAATCCCTCAATTAATAGCTAGCAAGTGGTGCATGCATCTTGGCCGGATCTAACTTCTTTCACTCCATCAACCTTCCATAGATTAGGGAGATCGGATCTTGGCAGATATTCCTCCTGTAGATTAGGGAAATCAGATCATGGCCGCCACTGTTGTATGTGCATTTAATTGAAAATCCGTTTTTTCACGAAATCTGGAAAACGAGGCTCCAAAAAACCCAGAAGTTCTCCCAAACAGTTAGGAATTTTAGGAAATTTCTCATTGATTACTTAACTCACCCCATTATGAGAAAAATCCATGTCTTATTTTTCTGAGATTCACACAAAATTGGTCAAAAAACCCGTCTTAAAATGACTTGTCAAAAACTCTAACGTTTTTGGGGATAAAATTGTCCATGGTCGGATTGAATAAAGTTTTCTCGTACTCAGTAATTGCCTTTGTCTTTTCAGCTGTTAAATTAAATTCTCAAATAGGAAATACATTACTCATGCCTTCATTTCTATTTGAAAATACAGATGTATTATCAAAAGACATAGCAGGTTTTGTCCCTTTTGGAGATCGTTCTTAGAAATACCGCCATGATAATTAGCTCCAAGACTTCATCAATTTCTGCAATTGCCATTGGGATTTAGGAGTGAAGAAAACATTGCATGGCCTCCTAGCTCATTGGAATATCCCATGGAATTCAAAGAATGATTTGTCTACCATGAAAACATAATCATTGGAGCATTGTGATGTTTGGCTAACTACAGACAATGAACTGGCATGCGTCGAGGATCAGGCTTGAGGTTATAGTCAAGGTAAGGGGAAGGAAAAACCAAGAGCACATCTGAGAGGGCTAAATTTGTAAAGATAGAAGCCCCTATGGAAAAAAATATTGGCATTGAAGCAACACCAAGTCGGTATAGGTTTTACGTTGTGCATCATTTGCAGCCCATACACAGGCTGTGGGCCTATTGTTTTTTTTTTTTTTTTTTAAATGTGACTTTGGTTTAATGAAATTTTTATTTTGTACTTTTTTGGTTTTGTTTTAATGTGATTATATATATATATATGTTTTTATTGTTTATTTAATTTTTTTAGATTTATTTATTTATTTATCAAAGGATCTAAATGTAATTAGATCTGATTTTATTTTCCTAATTTATCCTACTTGAAATACTTTTTTTTTTTTTGAAGTATATGAATGTTTCCAATGGAGCCATTTATGAATTAGACTTTCTAGAATGTTCATATCCAAATTTGCAAAATGTACCTGATTGTGCATGAGGACATGAAAAATTGTTTTAACTTTTAGATTTGTTACAAAGATATTTTGAAGAACGAATGAATGTCGTGGTACAACCGTGTTTGGATACCATTCCTCAATGTAGTCCTTGTGCTCCAAAGAATGTTTAATCTGCATTCTAGATCTTTCATCCATAAATGGTTAGTAATTTTTTTTAATGATATGAAGCTAAATGATTTATGCATATACATGCTTTAATCATTTATCTAAAAACAATTCAAAAATGAACTCTAGACTGAAAGCTAGTTCCTATGCACACTTCCCTCACAACGACGCCAAAATGTTGAGGCAAATTAATTACCTATCATTTAATTGTCAACTCGGGGGTTTCGTAAAACTTGCGAAGCATGTGTGCACTGTATATGCTAGAAATTAACTTTCAATTTAGATCAACCTAACTACGAAACCAAATAATGAAAAAGAAAATTCTCCTATCCTAATTCAACAATCAACTCAAAAGAAATTATAGTACAATTATAGTACAACGCGCATAATTGAAATTACATGAAATGAAAGAAAAAACAATCATTCTTAACCTCTCACACACGAAAAGATATGAAAGAAAATAAAAACAATTGCTCTTAACTTCGAGGTAGAAAGCAAATAAAAACAATCACTCTTAACCTCTCAAACAGGAAAAGATATGAAAACAAATAAAAACAATTTCTCTTAACTTCTGGGTAGAAAGAAAAAAAAACAATCACTCTTAACCTCTCACACAGGAAAAGAATGAAAGAAATAAATCTTAATCTATGAAAAAAATAAATATTAATCTATGAAAAACAAAAAATCTCACACATTATAGGTGGCCAATCCAAAAGCATGAGAGATGGCAAGTTGAGAGGCTCCCAATGCAAGCATTACCAATCAAGGTGAACATCATTCATGAGAATGGTGCTAAATCTAAATTTCAACTTTCCACCTGAGTATCTCCAACTTTACACATGCCTTTGAAAGGCGAAGGCTCTCCTATTTATACAAAAACATAAAAAAACTACCTCATTAATGGAGGTCCATTATTCTCTCGCTAGATCCCTAGAAATATCATAGAGTTACAATCAAAATAGATAATGATGAGACACGTATCGTCTTTGACCTTTATCCAAATATGCTTCCATATCTTGAAGGGAATTCGAATTTGAGCACTGGAGGCTACATAAAGGTGCCTTGGAAGCTTCCAAATGACCTACACATGTCATGAAACTCAAGCCACTTTTAAGTATTAGCAAGTATATGTCATTTTTCTAAGTTTTAACCATAAATTCACTTAAAATACTAGAAATCATTAGCTTTTGGAAAACACAAAAGTAACCCATATAATTATGAAAATGGAGGCCAATGAAAGGTTATATGGTCATGGAATTGAGACATGTGAGTGAAATGGTGGCAATAAAGGTGAAATTGGATGATATTTTGAATACATTTTGGAGGCTCTATACTTTTCTTCTGTGATGCATTCAAAACGAAGCACATTCTGATTAAATATCATTTCGTTAGAGAGCAACTTGCTGAAAAGAATATCAAGCTTGAATATGTTGGCACAAAGGAACAAATTGCTGACATCTTTACCAAACCATTACCTCGTGAAGAATTGAGTATCTTCGCCAAAAGCTTGAGATTCTCCCAAGTTCTCATTAGAATCCTTTTCTTATCTAACTAAGTAGAAATGGGGAGTGAAGGTGTGTACAGGTCTGCAAGATGATAGTTTTTCATGGGGAGTTACCCATTTCCATTGATGAAAAAGGGGGAGAGAAGGCAGTAGGAATAGGTGTCATGATTGCAAGGGGAGTACTTGTGTTGCCATCAATGCCAAAGGGGGAGATTGTTAATTAATGGTTGTCATTGATGTAAACCCAAGCAGCACCAGGGGCTACCCTGATCTTGCATGAGAATTTTGACTTGACAACTTACTCTATTATGAGTCAAGGATCTTCTATATGGATTCTGCTCGTCGAGATTTTTCCCTTGATAACTGGTGTGCCAAGTAATTCTTCATGGTTTGAGAAATATTCATGTTTGAAGTTAGTAACCCCAGTTAGTGGGCTAAAACCCTATGGGGTTGTGGCATGGCACTCATAATTGGTTGTTTTCATTGAATATTCAATAAGTAATAATGTCTTTTTTTCTCCTAAAATCCCTCAAATGTTCACTCGTTGAGGACCCTTCCAACTCAAGACATTCATATAAATAATGACCCTCATATTCTCCTCTAGTAGAGATTTTGTGGCTTCAATAAAATCCCTCCAATGTTCACTTGTTGAGGACCCTCTCAACTCAAGACATTCATATAAATAATGACCCTCATATCCTCCTCTAATAGAGATTTTGTGGCTTCAAACAGGTCATCGTGGAATTTTTGTTATAAATTTGTTTATGTGAAGCTTCGGAAGGTGAAAGTAAAACCCATTTGAGAAGAAATATTGATGAACCTGTTGACCTAATTTCAGATCTTGGTTCGCTATGCTGTCGAAGATATGATATGAGGAATTTAAAGTTTTTGTTGGCTCCGAAATTCCATGTCAAACAAGTGACATTGGGAAAATTGTCATAAATTTCTCTCTGAGCATTGGAGTCAAATTTTGTAAATAGTCACAGAAAGCAGACAGACTGCAGTTTGTTGAGTATAGTTTTCAGGGCCGATGATCGCAACAGTGACACATGGCACTTCATACAAGTTTGCTCTACTGAACCAGTCTATAATCAGGTCATCATGGGAGCTTGGGCATAACTCTTTCTTAAAGAATCCAATAATGATTAGACCTATTGGGTTGGAAATAAGACTCAGATGGATACCATAGGACGAAATTTTAGATCCTGAAGATCCGAAATTACATAGATACAATAGATTCAATATCGAGCTCCTAGAAGGCAAGAAAAAGCATGCATTCAAGGATCAATGCAGTAAGGAGCACACATCAACAGTCAAGGGTAAGTCTCCTATAACAAGGTATGTATGATTAGTGTTTACATTTTAAATATGAGTATCATCTCTAACATATGTTTTTGCAGGACAATGTAAGTACACATAGGGTCTCAGTTATATCTCTATGTCTCTATATGTCACAGTTAGTTTTGATACCACATTTCAGATGTCATATTCTTGATACTACACATTTGATGCTACATATTCTTGATGCTATACCAAGTCTGCTAAATCTATATGATGTTGTATTTTCATGTTACTTGTCTTGTCAGAGTCGATAGAATTGGTCTCTATTGTTGTACTTAGAATTTGGTCCATCACAAGTCTAGGGTCTGTCATCAATTTTTATTGTATATATCTTTAGGTCAATTTTGAATATAGTCTTGCATAGAGTCTAGGCCTATATCAAGAGTGGGAGTCTTTGTCTACTGCTGCAACAAGTCAAGATAAAAAGTGACAAGCACACTTTAGGTATGCATTGTAATTTTAATTTGTATTTATTCATTATTATGCACTTACACGTGTTTTGCAGGCAGAGGTAAGTTGAAGGGTAATTTGTTTTGTTTTGATATTGGTTTCCCTGGGAAAATTTTGCATGCAGGTAGACGAAGATTCAATTACAACTTCAAGCAAGAATTCAAGAGCAAAAGTATCAAATCAAAGGAAGCATTGCAGTGGGACATCCTTTCAAGACATGAAAGCCATCTGTATATTGTGAAGAAGTGTCAAGGCCAAGAGTCATCATTGTAAAGTTGTAAAAGAGTCATTTTTAAAAGTGTCATCATTGGAAGAGTCATTATTGTAAAAAAGTCAATCTGCCTAGAGTCGAAAAGGCATTATTGGGATGTATAGGATTCTTTGTTGGGATGATGTCATGGTTGGGTTGTATGTCATAGTGTGATTGGGTGTTCATTCAAAATCATTGTCAATCATATTGTATCATGGATCATTGTCCTTGGTATGGGAGTTCACACTTTTGTATTTAGTTTTTGTCTTTATGGGGTGGTAGGGTGGTGTTAGGCAGGTAAATGAAATCACCTACAAGTTGGGGCTTGTAAACACTTCAAGGTGGTAGGGTGGTGCTAGGGCGAGTTGTGGCTCGCTAGGGGGTTGGGGCATCTATTCAGTTGATTACTGAAGAAACCACAACATTGGGGAGTCCTTCCAGTGGGAGCTGGAGAATAATGCTTTTCTAGAATTCTAGGAAGTTGTTTCTTTCAGTTCAATTGGGGCTAAATATCAAAGAATTTATTAGAAAAGTGTTTGGTGGTTTTGACTCAGAGGGGGTTTTCCACCTAAAATTTGTGTGTCTTCTGTGTTCTTTTATTTAATGTTATTATTGCATAAACATTAATAGTAATTGAATATTTACTAATGCTCTAAAAATATTTAAAAGTGTTAATTTCTAAGGAATACTGATTCTCACCCCCTCTCGGTATTTCCAACAGTCCTAAAGGGTTGCTACAAAAATTTTCCTTTTCTAGTTATGTTTCCAGAGTATCTAATGTCACACGAGAGAAATTTTTGAAATTGTTCTTAAAAGAGGACGGGATCAATTATCCAAAAGAGATATTAACCTATGAAAGATGTTTAGTAAGCGCATGAGTGTTCAAACTCCTCTTCATCAATTCAAAGGAATTCTAAATGATATTTTGACCAAAAATGAGAAGAAATATTTAGCTTGGGATTGATACTATGATCTCTTTGCTCAAGAGATTGGGGAGCTCATTCTTTTTCCAAAAATGGGAAAAGCCATTCATAAATTTGACCATAAATTTCCAATGTTGGATATTTCTCCTCATGTCTAACAAATAACACAAACTGTATTGAAGGTGGAACTAACTATCACTGCATATTTTTAGCGCGATGAACAAATTCATGGATCTGTTGAACCCTTTTGGATAATAATAGAAGACACAGATGGTATATACTCCACGAATAT
Source organism: Pinus taeda (assembly GCA_000404065.3). NCBI lineage: Eukaryota > Viridiplantae > Streptophyta > Pinopsida > Pinales > Pinaceae > Pinus > Pinus taeda. The sequence goes on along the minus strand of APFE030666885.1, from coordinate 19,967 downwards.
TTTATGTTGAAAATGCAGTATGTTGAAGATGACCATCATTTGAGCTTCATTTTACCCATCCATGAACCTCTTCCTCCCCAATACTTTATTTGTGTTGTATTTGATAAGTGGTTGGGGTCACAGATAACATTGCCAATTTCATTTAGACATCTTATTTTTCTAGAGAAATACCCAGCTCAAACTGAGTTTCTAGACTTGCAACCACTTCCTGTGTTCGCATTAAGAAAACCTTCATACAAAGCACTATATCAACAATTTAGACACTTCAATCTTATTCAAATTCAGGTATTTGCAATTCTTTATAACTCATATGATAATCTTTTAGTTGCATCACCTATTGATAATGGTAAGACTATTTGTGTTGAGTTTGATTTACTATGATTGCATCAAAAAGGCCCAACAATGCATTTCTATGTGTTTATATTGAACCTATAGAATCTCTTTCCAATGAGAGATATCAATATTGGGAGAAAAAAATTGGAATAGAGACAAAACAGACCAAAATTGCTGCCTACTTTTCTTGACAAGACTCCTTTAGGCTGTGACCACTTTAGATGCTCTGCACTTATGATGAATTGCACTTGGGTTGGTGAGAATAAGGATTCTCCTCACTCTAATTTACAAACTTCTCAAGGGATTCATATAATCTTCCTTGTGGGCTCGACAACTCATAAAATTACATAAGCTGACTTGAACAAATCATGTGCAAACCCAACAACCATATAGAAACATCAAAATATCATATACAACTCATATTTCGATGATTTTTATTGCCTTAGGTTCGTCTCGAAGTCCTCTAACACCTCCATGTTTCAAAGCATTGAAATTCCTTGTCGTTCCACACCCACCAGCTTGGGTGCAAATCCCACAAGCTTGGGTTCTTAGTCCACGAGTCACTTTTGTGTGCCAATTCCTCCAAAACCCTATAGCCTAGAGTTTGGAGTACCACCCAAGCTACAAATATCAACAACCTCGACATACAATTTTTTTTCCTTTTATTCCACCTAAACTAGTTACATTCTTCAACATATCAAAGTATGTGGGTACTTTTTGTAATGGAAGATTAAATGATATAAGATTATGTTGAGATCTCAAGTTATCGAGTGAGTTCATTCAACATTGGTTAGGATGAATAAGTTCTCAAGTTCTAAAATTTTAAAATATTACTTGAATATTTTAAATGTAGAGAAATTACTTGTAACTTACTTGTGCTATTATAATGTTTTTGTGGTTTCAACAAAATGTATCTTAACATCCCTTATGATATTGGCTAAAAATTTCTCTCATTTGATGGAGTGTTATAGGAATTTCAACCAAATATGCATTTGTCAGATCTATCTTCATTGAGTGACTAAATTTTAGGTACAATAGAAGAAATTGACTAAACATCTGTTACATCGTCTAGTAGGTGAAGATCAACTAGAGGTGAAAATATTAGAGGAAAATTCCATAGACACATATATTTTTTTCTCGCTAAAGAGGGTTCATGTTCTTATGATAATGAGAGCATAGATGAAATTTAAGTGACCTTGAGGTACAAACACATAGTGAAACAATGAGTACCCAAGGATCTTCCTAAAATAAACACTGATTTTTCTGTCAATGAAAGGATATACCACATTTCCCCATAGTCATTACACGGTTTGGGGCTATTTTCCATGGATGGAATAAAGGTATGTTACGAAGGATTAACTAAATTGGTGGAGTATGTCAGACCCTTTTATCTCTACAATGATTGGGTATGACTAGTCCAATATACCAAAAATATGCAAAGATATGGAGTGGCCGCAAATTATATACAACTAAAAGACAATGATCAAAATATAGGTGAAACTATGTATATTGATGAAAGGCAAAAAAAATGGGAATATTGCATATTTGAGGGGCGTGAAGGAAATAAGCAACCCAATTTCATATTTGAGGGGCATGAAGGAAATCATGTATTCACGTGTGCCATTCAATCAATAGTTGCAGGGGAAGAGTAACTCATTGATTACAATTTGAATTTAATAGATACAAATATTGCTATTATGGGAGCAGTATGTATTCAATTTTACCCAACTCGTAAGAAATGTCTATTATATGTTATGATTTGCATTTACTACAATATATTTTCAGACATCTTGTAAGCTAAGGAAACATTTTAATACGTCATGGTTATAACATTGTGTCAAGTTGATCAAGGTCAAAGGGAACCAACCTCACAACAGGTAAACATCAATGTAATTATATGTAAAATAATATAACTATGAGATTTATTCTAAAGTAGAATTTTATCCATTATATAGTAAGTCAAATTCATATTTTTAAGCATCATATAACTAAATGAAAGATTCACTATGCATATGACCAACTTGAGCAAATTCATTCCTTCATCTTTTTCAAAGTATTTTTCTATACAATATGGAATATATATTGATCCCGTCATAATGCCTCTTCTAAAATCCTTCCAAGATGATGAACTTTTTATAATTTTATCACCTTTTATATTGGCCATGATATAACGTGAAGTACCTATATAAATTTATACATATGTTAGTAGTGGTTTTCCTTTTTTTTTGTGAGTTTGGTAGCTCCTCTTCATTCATTCCTTTTCAAAACGGGTTACATCCATGAAAGATGTTTAGTGGCCTCAACCTTCCCATTGGGAAACCATTTCCGTTGGCCATCGAAACTCATTATAATCCATCCAAAATCTCAATAACTTCGATCTGTCAAACAAGGCCTTATAGGCTTGAATGTTTAAAAACTAGTGTTCATCTACATAGTTGTAATATATGGTATTATCCGACCTATACATCAAAAATCTCAACAAAAAAACTGCCATAACATAACTAAAAACTAATTATCATCATAGGACTACATAGAGGCAGGGTCCTTAGCATTATATCTAGGTAATTATGACTGGGGGAGGCTGGAATGTGCTTTTCGGTATGGCCAAGGCGAGCATTCTGCTACTAGATTTGGAATTGAATAAGCTGCAATTCCTTCTAGATTTCCTGAAGGCCTGGGTCGATTTTGCCAGAGTCAACTAATAATGACATGATGGATTTAGCCACAAGACTCTTCATAAGAAAATATAGGTGCACTATTTGTTTGTACTTCCTGGTGCACCCACGAGTATGACCAGGATCTGGAACAAGAACTCACCAATCCTCCACCTGCACATCAACTTCAACTCGTTAATTGAGATTAGATTCCCATGACGATATCAATAATTTCACCTAATATGGAGTTCCAATATGATAAGCATGAATCTCTTCCTGTATTATCTAAGCATCTGACCTATGCCCACTTCACCTTGATGGCCAAACTGATGTGGAACCCCTATTACCATGATTACCAGTCTCCTGACCTCTACCCTGTCCTCCATTACTAGTCGAGTTAGTACCAGGGGAAGGGCAAGCCATCTTATTTACCTTCAAATTACATAGACTGTAGACATGTCAATATACATGGTAGTCTAAGAACCAATACTATTTTTTGAACACACACCCATAATGTAAACACAATTTATAAGGACATGATGTAGAAACATTAAAGAGGAGCGAGAAATGAATTGAGTTAGGAAAAAGCTTGGCAGAAAGGCGAAAAATTGACCAAGGTGGCGTTCATCACCATTCTATACAAACATCTAGCACCCCATGCTTAAGAATACCAAAATACAAAGGGATACAAAGCGATTATTGACAATTTCGATAGTGTATATCATAGATCGATTTCCTGAGCCAAAAAACTTTACGTGCCACCTCATATACATAGTAAATCAAATACAAAATGCATACTTTCATTGCTATGCTTAGGATGAAAAAAACATGGGAACATCCTTTACTGTGTTCTATACAGTCCTTCAATATGCAATAATTAACCCAAAAAGGAAAATGCATGCCCATTTTAGACAATAAAATGCCAAGCAAAATTGACATTGTCATAGAAACATCACACACAATAGAGAATAACGCTACATAAACTTTCCATCTTTCCAAACACCCATTTCCATTACCTCCAACATTTCAATTACAAAGCTTGTCATTGTCATTGTAGTGGAGAGTATATAAAACATGCCATAGTCCCAGAGGAAAGGGAAAAGAGAAGAAAACATACCCATCTGTGAATGCTAACAACCAGGAGAGCTTGGAGCTAGTATGAATGTGACTTCACCAACCTGGTCAAGCCAACATGAATGAGAAAGCCAAATGTCTACCACTTTTCCTTAGAACCCAACACTAGGACAAGACAAATGTGGACACAAGGAGAGTTGCATGTTCCACTTGTAATTTATGAGCTCTGTAGTTCGTCGCTTCAACATTTAACATTCCACCATTGTCTGCCATCCCACTAGCCCATTTGCACACGAGATGTCTTAGAGGTTACTGCCCTTTGACCTTGCCAAGAGTCATATCAATCATTTCTCAAATCCCGAGAAGGGTTCTATACTGTATCTCACCCCAATTGGGGACCTTGATGACCATCATCCTCTAGATTTTGGTTCTGGGGGACATCTTGAGCCAAAATTTGAAGAAGGGGATCCATCTCATCTCTATACTGATTGTTCTTCCATATATCATTGAGGGCCAAAACCATATGCAGACATCCCTAATTGGCCGAAAATTCAGCCACTTTGTTACTAGGTCTTAGAACATGCGATGGGATAATGTAGTCAAAGTAGGCGATGATTTCACTAATCTCCTGGATCAAGCATGCTATCTGCCAACTCTGACTGAGATTCTCCCATTTTGTGCCATGACTCAATTTCATAATAACTTCTATCGTTGAGCTATAATTTTCTTCAACCACAAACTTTCAGAGCCCTTCCCTTCATGCAATGAGAAGGCCATGTTTTACAACATTGAACTCAACCTCATTATTAGTGGAAAAGCCACAATAAAATGCATAAAATTGAAGAACTTGACTCTGATAATCTCTTAATAGACCTCCATAGGAAGCATCTCTTGAATTCCCTTTTGAGGTCCCATCAAAATTCAACTTAAGAAAACTGATAGGGGGAGGAGAGAACTGGGAAGGAGATATTTTGGGAGAAACCATAAGTTCCAAGATGCTAGAGTGAGCATTTGCGGGGAGAGATTTAGAGTAGATAAGATCTCGACTTCATGAGGGGCTACCTGCCAATCATCTGGATGCCATTTCTCCGCCAGTATAGTCTCCTTGATATTTTGGATGACTCCTGCCCATATCTCTGCCTAGGAGAGTCTTTCATCCTTGAACACCTGTCTATTTCTTTCTTTCCAAATCACCTAGAGGAGAAATCCCAAGGAAATAATCCAGGCCCTGTTTAAAACTAGGATGGAGAAAATGTCATATCTCCACAACTATATGGATTTTCTGATGCTGATAATATCTTGATCCATATGCCCAAAAAGTTATGCAATGTTTCTCCATAATTGGTCCACGAAGGGACATAGATTTAGAAGATGCTCCATATCCTCAATATTGTCTACACACATTCTGCATAGTGAAGGGACCTGTATTCCTCATTTTTGGAGTTGATCCCATGTGAGAATTCTTCTTCGACATACCAACCAAAAAAAATATACTACCTTCGGCCATAATTTCCCTGTCCATCTTTTGTCCATATAGGATTGATGTGATCTAGGGGGTCATCTGTAGCTAATTTGTAAGCTTCCTTAATCGTGAACATCGATCTCAGGGTTTTGTAACCCCGTCGAAGAATATTCAAACCTTCTAGAGTGGCTGACTTCTTAGATTTAAGCTCTTTTTTAAGTAGATCTTTTTGATTCGATTATGAAGGGTTATGTGAGTCTTGTTTTTCTTTCTGTTGCCTCCAAGCTGAATGCAAAGAGGGCTTCCAATTTTTTTCCTTGGTTATGTAATTTTGGTTATCGATAAAAATAAATATGTCAACTAGATCCTGCCGACTGAAGAGTTTTTTTCTCTACTACCAAGGATCCTGCCAAAAGAGTGCTTGTCTCCCATTTCGGATTTCCCAAAATGTGTGGGATCGTATAACGTATTTGTTAGCCAATGTTAGATTCCAAATCGAGGATCCTGTCAGTGTGTTCTAAATTCTTAATATATATTTTGCTAAAGAAGGTATCTGATATTTTCTCATCCATATTATCTTCCACAGATCTGGTCCACCCTAAATCCATCTCCACCAAAGTTTCACACCCATAACAAGATTTAGACTATAAGGATCTCAAAGACTTAGACCCCCCGTTGCCTTAGGTTTAGTAATGGTGTTCCAAGCAACAAGAATCCACTTCTTAGCTTCTTGAGCTCCTCTCCACATAAATTTCTTAAAAATATAAACCATGTCAGTACAAGAGGTTTTAGGAGTGGCTAGACTTGAAAGTTCATAGATCAGTATAGATTGAAGCACTACCTTTAGAAGGACCAGCTAACCTACTAGGTTAAGAGATCTGAAGGACAATTGATGAAGCCTTGATTGAAATATAATCTCAAAGATATTTCCAGCAGGAAGTTCAGAGGGAATTAATCCCTGGAGGGATAACTAAATATTTGGAATGTAGGGATCCAATATTAAACCCCAGAATCAGAGCTAGGAAAGACTGGGTAGGGGCCGGAGCATTGAAAATGAAAATATTAGATTTTTCATTATTGATCACAGTTCCTGATGCTTGCATAAAATTGTGGAGAATGAATTTGATTGCTTTAGCTTCTCTAAGGGAGACATGACAAAATAACATTATGTCATCAACATATTGTTGATGGGTTATAGGAAGATCAGTTCCCCAGAGATGAATTCCTCTAATAGTACCCGAGTGAATAATTGATTTGATATATCGACCCAGACCATCTTCTTCCAGAATAAAAAGGAAGGGAGAGAGAGGATATCCTTGGCGAATACCTCTTAAGGGGTTAAAAGTTAGAGATGGAGATCCATTGAGTAAAATCAAGGATGTCGGGGAGGAGATAATAGAAGAAACCCAAGCTATGCATCTAGAGTCAAAACCGAAGGCCTTCAAAATGTTTAGTAATAAGGACCAGTTGAAACTATCATAGGATTTGGAAAGGTCTAGCTTAATCAGCATACCCTTGGCTTTAAGATGCTTGAGGGAGTGGACAACTTCCAAGGTGGTAATGATGCCATCAAGAATTTGGCAACCTTGGACAAAACTAGTTTGTTCAGGAGAGATAAAGAAAGAAAAAAGGGGCTTAAGTATCTTAACCATAACAATGGAAATTATTTTGTAAATCACATTAAAAAGAGAAATCAGACAGAAAGCTCGAGGTTCCTCAAACTGAGTAGGTTTTGGATTCAAAGCAATAAAAGAGGAGTTAAGATCTGGATGTAACTTTTGGGATCTGCAGGATTCCTCCACAACTGTAAAGATATCTTGACCCATAAAGGGCCAAGTTTCCTAAAATAACTCCACCGTAAATCCATATGGTCTAGGCACTTTGTTCCTGGCTAGCCCTTTTACTACTTCTTCAACTTCTTCCAGAGTGACAACACACATTAAAGCCATATTTTGATCTTTGTTTACCAAATGAGGGATCCTTTGATTGATTCTCTGAATAACTTCTTATCACTCCTGACATGGTTCAGAGAGAATATTATGGAAATGATATACCAAAAGAGTTTCCATTTCATCATGGTGAACCATACAATTTCCATTGGATTCTTTCAACAAAAATATCCTATTGTGCTAGTGGTGTTGGATCATGGCCATGTGGAAGAAACAAGTGTTTCTTTCCCCTTCTCTGAGCCACTAGATCTAGGATTTTTGTTTCCAAAGGATTTCCTCTTTATTTCTCTTCTCTTCTAACTAAGTCAAAATCCATCCTTCCTTTGTTGCTAGGACTCCAAAGCGTCCTTCAGTAATCATCTGTTGTTTTATGTTTTGCATGCGTTCTTGGAGTTGGTGTTAATCTTTCATGATATGACCAAACTCCATTTTATTCCACTTTTTTATTTGCTACTTGATTCATTTCAACCAGTGTTGGAAGGTATGCATGATATTCCATCCTTTCACCTCATAATATTTCCACCATCTCCCTGTCTTGCCAATAAAGGATGGGTCTAGAATCCAAAAGGACTCAAAGCAAAAAGGGCAGTTTCTTGGATCTAGTTTCATATCTATTTCAAGTTGTATCATCCAGTGATCTAATCCCAAGAATGATAGGATTGTTGCCTCAAATAATAAGTCTCTTCTTATAAGATATTCTGAGACGAGAAAATGATCTAGGCGATAGGTCACCTGGTGTTGACCCTCGCACCGATTGTTCCACATGCACACTCCATTATTGGTAGGGATATCTTCTAATTTCAATTATGAGATCAAATATTGAAAAGCCTCCATTTGAAGGATCGTCTTCTAATCCCTCCTTTTTTCTCTTCCAATGAGGTAATAAGGTTAAAATCCCCCCTAATGATCTAAATAGCTAAGATAGTTTTGGTTATCAAGGTTGGGGTTGATCACCTCCTTATAATATCCTAGCTTCCTTTTACCCTCCAACTCCTTATCATCCCATAGCTTATCCTTAAATTTGGAGGTGATAGTATCTTTGATACTATCCTTTCTTCCTAGGATGATCTCCTTATTTGCCCCACAATGGTTGAGCCAAGAGTGGGCATCCTTATGCCTCCCAAGTTTGAGGCAGAGGTGGGGGTTTTGAATAACATTAGAAGAAATGTTTTGAAGCCTCTTGGATTCCATGTTGTAAATCTTCTTCTTATACATTAGATACTTAAACATAATCCTTCTTTCAATGAGGGAAAGGCCAACTTCAATTAGGAGGATAGGATAGGGGGTATTTCCCTTGATCTTAAGATTGTAGGTTATGAATTTCTTTTGAATCATATTAATATTTCTCCATGACTCTTTGGATATACTTCAAACCTAATATTCACATCTGTATAAGAAAATAGGGGTGACGATGGTATCAAAGAGGAACCTTTTTTCACTCCAAATACAAATATTGACCACCTTACAATTTTTTTCAAGCTCATAACAAGCTTTCAAGCCTCCAATAGTCGTTTCCTGAATGTTGTAATTCCAGTTGAGCTGATGAGGAATGTCAATACCCAAATATTTATAAGAAAAGACTTGTTCTAAGCAATTGTTATCATAAACAAAATTACCATGAGTGATCTTTTTGGATTTAATTATCATGACTTTAGTCTTGTCAGTATTAACCATCACACCCATCTTGGAGAAATAGTCATGAAGAGTCTGTTGAAGGCCCCGAAAATCGCGTCGACAACAAGGGGGATACCCACCCGGTCTGGACCTTGGTTAGTAGCTCCTTATCCGTTTGGTATAGCAAGTCCGACTAGGGATCTGGGACCAGTTTCCCAATTCAGTGTGTGTGTGTGTGTGAGAAAGATGGGTGTTTTTGTTTGGACTGGAATACTTCTATCTAATCTAAGGCTATGCTATGTATTCTAATAAACAGAAAAACATTGAAATTTATGCTAACCCGGGGTGTGATCTTTCTTCTATGCTATCTAAAAAGATTTCATACAATAACTGGTAATAAATATCATTCAACTATCATAAGAAAAGAATTCTATAAAGATGAGCTACTTCATATAAGAAGTTAGACGAAACAACTGTTAAAACTTATCGCATAAATGAGCTATTCATACAGTAAACATAAACAAATAGTTATCACTGTACAAAAGTGCCAAATGATAACTCAGACATTCATGTTGTAACATATAAATAACTGAAAACTGAATATCGCTTTAACGCATAAGCAGAAATGGTTAAGAGATAAAAGTACCATTTATAACTAGTCCTACTCATGAGCTTCAAGCAAAGATTGATTTATCTCTCCTTGATTCAACATCTACTAAGAGTACAGAAGTGCAACATCAGTAGCAGATATCAAATGAAAATATCAAATAAACCCTATTCCATTCATTCACCAAAACCTCTTCTGAGGGTGCAAAAGTGCATGTTCTGAGGACAAGTTTTTGATAATTTTCTGGACCCTTCTCTAAATGCATGAGAAGGGTTTAAATACTACTGACTAATTCTAAAAATAAATTATTACAAAAATAAAGGATGTGGTTTAAATGACTGTCCTTTTTTCAGGAAAATAAAACGAAATTAAAACTAAAATTAAACTATTTCTGTGCTTGATCTCTGAAATCACATGTACGCAGCATCTGTTTAAGGAGATTTGGGTGGCTGAATTCCACTTTCAACTGGGCTGAGAAAACAGAATCTATGAGATTTGGCGCCATCTTTTCAGTTGCATTTATAATGCACTTAACAGTCATCCATTGGCTATGTGGCTTTACCAAGTATGTCCAGTAACAATCCCAATTTAACTTACTTAGCTTTGGATTACTTTAGCCTTTTCTTGAGCTCTCCGTTTCCAATCTGCTTCTAGTTGTTGATCATTTGGTAAGTACCCCAGGGTGGTCTCTGTAATCAAATTTTCCCTGTGTAAATTTTCATTTACACAATCAATAAGTTTGCTTGTCGTCGTGGCTGCTCCTTCTGCTGCTTGCTCTGCTCCCGTGATTTGCTCGTCCCATTTGTCAAAGAGCATTTCCTTGTGATTTTCATTAATCCTTGGTGCACCTGCTCTTTTACCCTCCTTTGTCTCTTGCCATACCAAATACTTAGTTGCTCGTTTATCTATCAGATCGTAGTCGCTCCACAAGTCTACTACTTGATTAGTGGTTTTATCACTAATTTCACAATAATGACTCCACTGTGATATTTTTTGGCCCAATGTTTCTTGCTGTTGTAGTAATTGCTCATTCAGGGAAATGGACTCTGTGATGAACTCTTTGAGCTTCGGGTCGTCCTTGTGCATCTCTCTCAAATCCTGTAACTGTTTTCCTTTCTCATCCAAACTTTTCTGGTAGCTTAACTGCATCAGCTGGAAGTCCTGTTGCAACTTTTCAAGCTCTTACTATGCTTCATTATTGACATGGGCTTGTTGCAATTGTTGTTGTAGTACTTGTATCTACTCTTCCATTTCTTTTAGCAGTTGTTGTACTTCAAATGCTTTGTCGATTGTAGCGGAGGCGTATGCTCCTGCGATCTGAGATAGTTTGGTGATATTTTCTGTGGGGTTGCTTGTGGGATCTTTCCACAAGACGTCCAATTGTTCTGTATTTTGAGAGAGAGTGCTTTCCAGTTTCCTTTTCTTTCTCTGCTTTCTTACTATCGCTGTATGCTATGGGCTATAAAATACATCTAGGGGAGGGATTTCTTCTAGTTTTAGTACAAGCTTAGAGGATGGAGAAATAGGAATATGCTCCACATCCGAGGCTTCGCTAACTGTTCCCGTGACTACTTCTTTTATTATCTGTACATCGTTGACATTTGTCTTCACGGTCTGTCCTTCAAGATTGATCAAGTCATTGAAGGTTTCCCATTCTTTATCTAATTTAGCTGTGACTGGTGGTGCTTGGATGACTAGAGGCAGAGGATTTCTTTGCAGGGAGGCAATAACATGCTGATGTAGAAGCTCTTTTGACTGGACAGTATCTTTCACTGACCCTTCGTTCTTATTTAGTTCATTTCCGGACCCTTTAGAGTGTTCAGACACTTCTTTTTCAGATTTAGACTTAGATCAGTTGGTACTTGAACTTCCACTGAGACTAACACTTGGAGTTGGCTCTCTTGGGGGTTTTAGGCATAGCTTTTCCAAAGGAATACTGGCCAACCTTCTTTCCCTGTATGTTTTGAACCTTTGAAATTCTTCTGGGGGTAGTTGCAGTTGGGCTGTGTGCAGAATTTCTTCCAATGTGTTTTTTTGCTTAAATAAATCATCAAATAAATCTTTTTCTCTGGAGAATACCTTTAGCTTGACTGTTGTTGTAAAATTGTGGGTGACCTCATAGGGGTCAAATGGCCTTGCAGTGAATTTGAAGAGTTGTAAGCACGTGATATTCTTCACTTTTGGAAAGGCATGACCTACATCGAATAGCGAGAAGGCCCCACAAGCTATAGGAAATTATGGCCATATAGCCTTCTTTTTGTTTTTTAATTCTTTAGTTAGGCCTCCTTCTCCACAGGTTTGGTAGGCGATCTCTCGGGCTAAGAGTTTATCAGGAATATATACAGGCAGGACATGAGGGGGTACCGAACTTCCAAAAACCCTGACATAAGTAAACATTTCTTCCCTGAACCATCTTACGACAGGGAGGATGTCTACTTATGCTTCAGGCAAGCGTCTCGGAGGGTCTTTATCATACAAAATTCTATACAAGGGCAACATAACTCCATGACAAATTTGGTAAAAATATGGGACAAACTAAGAGTCCCATAACTCTTTGTGATATACATGAATGGGTAGAGGGTCTTGTGTCGTCCACTTCCAACCCATAACAGGAAACCTAGAAATATAACATATTGCGTCCATTATATACGCAGAAAGGTAAAAAGGAGGATAAATACTTTGAGCCGTAGCTCTTTTGGACCGGTAATTGCCAATGGCTGTGGCCAGGTTATCAGACAAAACTCTGGCCCAATCTACAATGGTGGCATTTGTGGTGGCATCCAATAATGGAAGCCACTCCCATGAGAATTTGTTAATATATGGCATTCCAAATATTCTATAGAGCATGGTAGCAGCAAAGCAGTATGGAGAGGTAAGGGCACCAGTACTGTACATACCGTGTTTGTCTTTCTTGAGCGGCTCATCTCTCCTAGACCAATCTTTGGTAGTTTTTGCTAGGTCTGGATTTTCTTTTACAAAATTCTCTGTAAACTGTCTGTCGTAGATTACTTGTGGTTCTGGTAGATGATACATAAGCTTTAAATCCTATGCGACAAATGAACTAATGAGTCCTTGACCATGGACCTTAAACTGTCTATTTTTTATTTCTGCGTTATCCAATATCCATTTGACCATGTCTGTGTATGGGAGGATTCTTGGCCTTGCTGCTATCTAATGTAAGAATGAGCAAGCTAGCTCTGCGAGGGATGCTTCAGAAGAGCTTTGTGAACCTGGGACAGCTATAACCTCCATTACTCTGGGATTTTCCTCTTCGAGCATGTTATACATTCCTTCCCACGTAGCTATCCCCGCGTTTCTGTTGCAAGCCATGTCTGTATACAAGGGTGCCATTTTCTCTTCTTCGGAGCTCGGGGCTTTGCTTTTCTTTCCCATTTCAGCCTGCGTATTGTGTTGTATAGTCCTCTGCTCTCCATGCCTACAATTCACAAGTGAGGTCAAATTGAATGACAAGGAAGGGTGATGGGAAAGTTTTAAATTCCGCAAACATACCAAATATACCACCTTACATGAAATGTTCTTTGAAAATCACACACCCATATTCTATTAATAACTGACAGCTAATTCTTTTTATTAGCATTTAAAGAACATAACCATGTGTCAGCTTAGGGAAACTACTTTTCTTGAATAACGAGCCCGAAAGATTTGCGATGGAGTGATTTTTCGATTTGCTACTGCAACATCGCAAATCGCAAAATCGCAAAATCACAAAACCGCAAAATCGCAGAATCATAATGTCCAAATATCGCAGATCGCGAAATCGCAAAATCGCAACATCGCAGAACTGCAACATGTTCCTTGCGAGATGCGATGTTACGATCGGCGGCATCGCACATTGGCAGATCTCTTGAAGTGTTTTAAGTAAGTTATGCTGAATGTGATGCAATATTTGGTCGTTATCGTTATCTCGTGAATATTGGGATTGTGTTTGTGAGGTGGCATCCCGCTATTTTCTTGCGATGTGATTTCCCTTGGTCAGATAATTTTTTTTACCTTATCATAAACTTAGATTCTAAGAGTTTCCAAGGTGGCTTCCTAAGCTTATGATGGTAACTTTATTTGCGAAAAAGAAATTTAAATGCTACTTTAAATTCTTCGGATTTTAATAACTAAGGGTCCCCCCTTATTTTAGAATAAATAAGGAGGGGGGTTGTTGGTGGCCACAACAATTGGCGATTCACTTGGAAGAACCAGTTATCTCTGTGTTTGATTTGAATTTTCTAAACTTCCAAAACATAGATTTCTCAGAAAGTCAAACTTTATTATAGAAAGATAAAGTACATTATGCTCTAACCTGTCAATGACATTTTGTTTCAACTATTTTCAACTTTGATTATTTGTTGCCTCAAGTTAGTCCTTGTGTTTACATCAGTCATTACTTGGTCTATAAAGATAAAACAAAGTCTTCTCTGTAATCCAGTTTTTAAAATATGCTCATTTGTCGTAGGTAGAGCCTCTACTGCCAGCAGGCATTCATAGCCTCAACAGGGTTACCTGTTACCTAGAAATGATCCTGTATCCTACTTAAATAAACCTATAGCTCTCAAAGAAGAATCCACATCCATACTTATTGCTTTAATTTCCTTTTTGTTCTTAAAGAACAATGTCTTGGTTTGGTGGCCTATTTATGACACGATCATTCACTCGATTTATAACTTTGCTGAACAAGTTGGCTCGTGATGAGACCCCTTGCCTCTTGATTGTAACAATCTTGAGTCATTTCCCTCTTATGGTATGCAGTATTTGGCAAAGTCAGCAAGTTATAATATATGTGATTATGATAAGCCGGCTCGTGATGAGACCTCTCATTCTTCAAGATGAAGTGTATCCTTGGATTGTTCCTTTGAAATTTTTTATTTCCTTAGTAGGGAGGAAGTCATTGTTTTCTTTAGATAGATCAGGATGACAATAATAGAGTTTTTAGAAGTAACTGTTATACAGAGAATCTTTATTTTGTTGTTGACACCTTTCATTGCACTGATATAAAACAATTTCTTCACTAAAGGTTATTTTCATCAGAGTTTTACGAAGTTGAAACTAGTGTCATATCTAGGCTAGAGTTTTTTAACTGTATCTTTCAATAATAAAGATCAATTTTCCAAAAGATTTGCTATTTATACAAGCGAAAAATCAAAATCTAAAAAGAGAGTTGGTAGCTTTTTCATAAATGCCTAATGTAACCTTTCACAACTGGTTTTATTATGTGAGAATTGTTTTTTGAGGATGATCGCAAATTTTCTAATGAGAAGTAAAATATGAAAAGGGCTAATCACTTCATTTATTTTTAACTACAAACTAACTAAACTAATTCTACTCCTATTCTAATCAATATACATAAAACTAACTAGGTGTAATCATATTTCCAGTGTAGCCATTCTCTCATTTTTGTTCCTACATATATGTACAGTTCAAATATTAATACTAAAAATGGAATTCTTACTGATCTTAGAAAATTGAATGTGGAACAAGAAAGTACAATTATTGTTAGAATTTTATTTAGAATTTCCCTCTTATGGAAATTTCTTTAGAATTGAATACTTATTGGATCATAGAAATCTAGATGGATTTCTATTAAAGACTGATAAATGCTCAATGGAAGAGATAACAGACCATATTGAAGATATGAAATTTTGGATTCAAAGGCCTAGAAATTAGAAAACAAATTTGTTTTTGTACAAAATAGGTAAGAAGGAAAAAATAAGATAAGATTATTATCTGTACAACTAGAATTACAACACAGTTGGGATTGTTTCATAATGATTTCTCTTTCACAAGGATTGGTTATGATTATAGGGTTTGAGTGACCTCGACCCCCATCTTGTGATTCAGAAAGGGGACCATGATAATAAGAAGTCATGAAAGCTTGGTTATGATATGAATCATAGACTAGAATATTTTCTTGGGTAATGAAATCCTGTAGGTGATTAGCTGCTTTAGAATGAGGATCGGTCGAAATAGTTTCTGATTTAAAATACTTCTCATTCTCAGATATTATTTGAAGTTTCTGTTGATTCTCTCGAGATAAATCAACAACTTCAATATCAAAGTAATCATCATAGATGACTTCATAAGATTCACTAGGTTTTTCTTCAGTTTCACCCAGTATATTCAAACCACGAGGAATAGGGATTTCATGTCTGTTAATGGCAAAAGAATGTTCTCCAATTGTTTCTTTATCTTGAAAATCACTTAATGGTGATTCGTTAAGACCAGCCTCTATAATTTCTGAAATATCATTAATATTGAGAGGGGAAGAAATATCATCATTAAAAATATCAGGATAAAGAGAAAAATGTGATTCTGGAGTAATGCAAGAAATATCTCTTCTTGAAAATTCTTGCGCATTATGTTCATCATAGATTTCATACCTTGATGTGCTCGTGTTTTTTGAAAGAAAAATACTTTGTTTTTCTGACCTTGGCATTTGTTGAGTTGCGATCGTATTTTCTGAATTTGCCTCAAAGTTTCCTTCAGATTCCAAGGTGACCTTTCTTCCAAAATCGCCGGTTTTGTCTTCTGGTGTTCGACCCGAAATGTCTTCTAAGTTTTTTGAAACTTCTTCATCTTGATTTATTTGCAAATCCGAATTGGATTTCTCATTTATGCCGAAAGGGAGTTGAACAAAGCTTGGATTAATTTCATATGAGTCAGGAATAGGAGGCAGAGAATAATTATGATCAAAAAAATCTAATGATTCTTCACTTATGGGATCATTTTCAATATTAAATTTCAAACAATTCAGATGAAATCGAATATTAAAATCTCTAACAGACTCATCTTCTTTTCGTAGATATTCAATTTCATCATATACCTGATCATAATCATAGGAGTCAAATTTACAAGCGAAAATCATGACAAATTGATCCTAGCTGTGGATTGAGGCAACTGGAAGGGTTCTACACCATTTTCTAGCTTCTGCTACAAATGTGAGAGTAAAATTTCTTCATAAAATGCCTTCGTCAATTCCATGAAAATCAGAATTTGAAACTCTTTGAATAAATTGAAAGGCATGATTAAAAGCAGAAAAATTTCTCTTACCATCGAATTTTACCTGAGACAATAGCCTTACCACTTCGGGTGGAGTGTTGGAAGATGCACGAATATGGATGCAACTCCAAATTGGAAGTTTAAGAGAGGACATCCTAATTTAAATGTTAACATTGAAAACAAATTCGAAGACACAACATGTTTCAGGCCCTCCTTCTAGCACCAAATATGTTGAAGGCCCTGAAAATTGGGTCGACAACAAGGGGGATACCCGCCCGGTCCGGACCTTGGTTAGCAGCTTCTTATCCGTTTGGTATAGCAGGTCCGACTGGGGATCTGGGACCAATTTCCCAATTCAATGTGTGTGTGTGTGAGAAAGATGGGTGTTTCTGTTTGGACTGGAATACTTCTATCTAATCTAATGCTATGCTATGTATTCTAATAAATAGAAAAACATTGAAATTTATGCTAACCCGGGGCGTGATCTTTCTTTTATGCGATCTAAAAAGATTTCATACAATAACTGGTAATAAAGATCATTCAGCTATCATAAGAAAAGAATTCGATAAAGATGAGCTACTTCGTATAAGAAGTTAGACGAAACAGCTGTTAAAACCTATCGCATAAATGAACTTTCATACAGTAAACATTAAAAAAATAATTAAACATATACAAAAGTGCAAAATGAAACTCAGACAATTCATGTTGTAACATATAAAAACTAAAACTGAATACGCTTAAACGCAAAAGCAGAAATGGTTAAGAGATAAAAGTACTTAACTAGTCCTACTCATGAGCTTAAAGCAACGATTAATTTATCTCTCCTTGATTCAACATCTACTAAGAGTACAGAAGTGCAACATCAGTAGCAGATATCAAATGCAAATATCAAATAAACCTTGTTCCATTCATTCACCAAAACCTCCTCTAAGGGTGCAAAAGTGCATGTTCTGAGGACAAGTTTTTGATAATTTTTTGGACCCTTCTCTAAATAACAATGTAAACTTTGAAACGGGAACTGATATTGTTACCCATTTTATAGAGATAGCAAAAAAACTGACCCGATTTTCAAAAGTGGTGATGCAGAATACACATGTTTTTTTTAGAACATGATTTTTGGAACTTTAATTTTTTTTCATGTTCAAGGATGAAATCAAGTTTTAGAATGGTAGTGATTTTCATGCGGATTTTAAAAAGTGAGTATTCTGCATCACACCTTTTTTTTAAAAGACCTATTTTTTGACTTTTAATTTTCTAGTGTGT
>APFE030666881.1:0-14857 GCA_000404065.3 Pinus taeda | reverse complement strand
TTTTAAATGTTTTTTTAATTAAATTGTATTTATTTACTTTTAAAGATTTTGTTTGCTTGTTATTTTTATTTAAAATTATATTAATTTTTTGTTGGAAAAAAAACCTTTCAAAAGTCAACATCATTGGATATAAAATTAATAAAAACTTGTTATTTTTCCCATGTTTTAATTTAAAATTTTCATAAATTTATTTGATTTATCATGTCAATTTTAGTAAAAATATCCAAAAAAACACTTATCTTTTTTAAATTATATCTATATGCAAAAACATGTATTTCCAGCCTGGAGAAAATTCCATTTTGTGTAGTGAATCTCTTAATGCATTAAAATTTAGGATTTAGCTACAATAAACCAGCATTCGCCTCATTGAGGTGCCATCATAGTTATGTCGAACTTTCGCAATTAATATCTATGGTTATGATAGATACATTATCATGTACATTGTACCATCTCCTCAGAGTTAAGTCGACATATAATAAATTTGGAATTTAGGTTGATTGCTTGAAATTTATGGAAACTCATTATAGTTTTAAGAAGACGTGAATTAGTTCAGTGTGTGGAGGTCCTTGTGCGGAGGATAATGAACTTATGCAAAATGAAATAATGCAGTTTGGTTCATCAGGAAATGATTTTAAAGCTTTGACAAAGGACTTCATGCCATAATAATTTTTTTGAAAAATTTATGTTATATTGCAGTGTGATACTGCATTACAGGATAAAGATTAGTATTTTTTCAAATCAACAGGAAATATTTGTCAGCTTTGATTATCAACCGACCATAAGATGCTAAAAGTAGACGTAGAAAACGTAATGAGCTCCGCTTTTTTTTCTTTTTCTTTTGTCAAATGAGCATTAAATTATGTGTGGCAGATTCAAGCTATACATCGAAGGGAAAGCCTGGTCAACTCTGATTGAGGATTTTATAACTTGGACATCTCTTATGTAGAGTTATCAACAAACCACCGAAGCATTAGATGTCTTTTTGGACCTTATCTAGCAAAAAGGAACATATTACAGATGCAGGAAACCATGTATAAGAGATCCATCATCAAATTCTCAACTCTGTCATTATTATAAGTGATTTTTGACTCGCATCCCTAGTTAGAGCGGTTGTGACAAAGGAACATATTAGAGATGCAGGCGACCATTTGTAAGAGATCCATCATTAACTTCTCAACTCTGTAATTATTATAAGTGATGGTTGGCTTGCTTGCCTACTTAGAGCAGTTATATTGTCTCTAGACTAACAAAAATGAGCTTTCATTGTGTGGAGGAAGAAGTGAAAGCTTCCTCCACACAAGGAAGTTATTAATTGGAGATTTGTTCAGCACCCCCCCTTGCCTACGTAAAGGATTTCCTCTACACAATGAAAGCTCCACACAAGGATGTTATTAATTGGAGATTTGTTATCCCCGCATACATGAAGGACCTACAACTGTGTCAGTTTTGGGATCATTGGGAAAATTAGTAATATAACAATGTTAGTGTCAATCTCTATCAAAGCACTCACCTAAGGAATGGCCACTCACTAAATTAATATTTTTGTTAAATGAATTGTAAGAGATGCAAACGATTGTGTATAAGAGATCCATCGCTAGCTTCTCAACTTTGTTATTATTATAAGTGATTGTTGGCTCACTTGCCTACTTAGAGCAGTTGCATTGTCTCTAGACTAACAAAATTGAGCTTTCATTGTGCGAAGAAAGCTTCCTCCGCACAATGAAAGATTCCTTATCACAATGAAGTTATTAATTGGAGATATGTTCAACAACTCTTTTGCTTGCGTAAAGGACTTCCTCCACATAGTGAAAGCTCCGCATAAGGAAGTTATTAATTGGAGATTTGTTCAAACTGCTCGCCCATTCCCCTTGCGTAAAGGACCTACAACTATGTCAATTCTGGCATCTTTGGGCAAAACAATAACATAACAGTGTCAGTGTCAAAGCATTCACCTACAAAATGGTCACTCACAAAATAAGTGTTTTTAAATGAGTTGTCAGGCACTAACAAATACCAAAAATAAAACACCCTTCACTAGGGGAATTATGTCCCATCAAAGCTTGTTGAGCCAATCCAAAATTAGAAATAGGGCTTCTAGGAAATTAGTTTTTTTTTTTTGAATTTAAGAAAAATCAAAACATTGCGCATTTTCCTAAAACTTTGGTTAAAATTGCAAAAACACAATGAAATACGCAGAGTCAATGCACTTTGACCGCGAAGAAAACGCTATAGTCCTTGGCAATGCAGAAACTAATAAATATTATTTTATTTGAAAAATAAAAAAAATAAAAACATAAACTCAATTACCCTTTGCAATTGAACAAAATTCTTTGAAGTGAAGAGATGACAAGGGAGAATGCAAGAGATACAATAATGAAATCCAACATATACCCAAAGGCATAGACAAAACATAGCACCATACATAGCTAATTTCTTGATAGGGTAATATTAACAGTAATTGATAGTTTCCCTTCCCACCTAGATGAACAGTAATGTAATCTTGAGTAGACATGATTTGTTATGTTCAAGGGGAAGAGTATTATGACCTAGATTCACGACAATGTAACATTTGAGTAGAGGTGAATTTTTATGTTCAATGGGAAGACTATTTTGACCAAGACCATTACATGAGAAATCTTACAGAATGTATCATACTGATTCAAAAGAGTTATTATGAAAAATTGGACCTTTTGGATGTACGGTGGGTGATGGAAGAGGGTTTACATAGTAGCAATCTAGGACTCTCATTGACATCAAGCTAGTTTTTCACAAGGGTTTTAGAGGGTGGAGGACGTGGCGAAGAAGTTGGTATCAAAGCTAGTAATGGAAGAGGAGATTGGATTATTCAATTAACCCATTGTAGGGCCAACTGGCCTAGTTGAGCTAGATTCTATGGATGTTTGGTTTGGTTTGTTTCTACTAAAGGTGTAGGGGTGTAGGAAGGTTGTACATTGTGAAGGAACACTAGCTCGAGAAGTACATGATGAACATCCTTGGAGAATAGGAATAAAGACTATCTAAGCCTCATACAAAGGTGGAATACAAGCTAGAGGTGAGAGCACATGATCAATGTTGCAAAATTCATAATAAAATTGGTGACTCGTGAGCTTTTCAAAGCGCTGATTTTATTAACGATTTTGTTTTATTTAGAAAACTCAATTTTATTGTAAAAGTCACGATTTTTTCCCAAGTCAATAGAAAAAATCATAGGTTGCTTTCAAGGCAAGTTAATTGGCATTTTTTTTTTAATTTTTTATTAATTATTTTATTTTATTTTTGTCCGAGGGGGGAGTTCATTTTACATGCTTAACAATGTGTTTCAAGCTCTTAGGAGAAAAATGTTTCTAGGCGCTAAGAAGAATGATGTGTTTTTTTGAGTAGTGATCAAGCACAACTAGAAGTGTATTTGAAAAAATACACAACAAAGAGGTGCAACATGTTAAAAAATTTCAAATTAATTTGTTTAATTCATTATAAATTACAAAATATTGTTTTTAATGTTTTAATGTTTTAATTTTTAAATTATTAATTATTAATTTATGACTTTAATACAAGTTGGTGTCCCAATTCCTTAATGACACAATGTACGTCTACTACAATCTCCAATTGTGGGTGAGGCAACTTCAGAAAACCCCTAACATGGATGCCATCTCATTGAATCTGATTGACACCACTATTTTATAGAGAGTTGAGACCGATAGGCTTGTCATGGAATTGGTCCCTGATTGGTAGGAGGAAGCACTGAAGGAGGTAACTACTGTAGGGGAGAGAGAGGTAGAGGAGATGAAGGAGCAAGAGGTGTAGGTAATACCACCTAGCATGGTCACCAGCAAAGGACATTAGAAGCTACCTACTATTTCTTCATCTAGAGGATGTCAAAGTCCAATTCCAACCCTAGGGCCTTCTTCCTATAGAGGAAAATCCATTACCTCTTCCCACAAAAGGGGTAGATGAACTCACTAGTTTATGTACCTAATTTTATTGTAAACGAGTCATCTTGATGAGATACATATATTATATTTTTTGTTGACATTTTGACTCTCAAGGTCGAGTCAGAACTCGGGATTTAAGACATTATTCAATGTAGATATGTGATATGCACTAGACTCCTTATAAATCTTATATACTAGTTTTCTTTTCATATATATGTGACAATGCATTTATTGATGTTGTGGAATCCCTAGATGCTAAAAAAATTGAAAAAAAAATAAATGTATTGTTTTCTTATTTGTTGATTTTCACTAATTTTTTCCCAATTTCTATAATTTTTCTATTTTTCAAACCCTTGCTCATTTATTCCAATACCAACTTTTTCAACATTTTTGAAAATCAATTGGAGTAAAATTGACAAAAGAAAAAAAAGAAAAAAAAAACTCATCTTTCATAGTATACAAACACATATACCATTTCATATTAAAATTGTCCATGAGATGGCAACCCAAGAACCTATGCAAGTAACTTCTTGTGAAATTGTAACACTTTATACCAACTTTTATTATTAGATAACCTTTGAAAGGAAGTGGAATTATATTAACCCTTTGTATGTTAAAAAACATATTATTGTTTGAATTGGCATTCAGTCTAACTCAAATATGTGGTTTTAGTTAATGAGGTTGTGGTTCAACGTTCAGACATACGGCGTCTCAAGCCAGTCACCAATATTCAGATCCTCAATGTTGTATATAGTGTTCATGTGAATAGAGAATATTGATAAAGGAAAGAAAACTTACATACATTGAATGTAAGCCTTCAACCATTTTGAAATGGTGGCCCATGGAAATAAATTTTTAAGTATATCAAAAGATTACGAGACTCACTAGCAAGTACAATGGTTTTATGAAAATTGGATTTTACAAAATCAACTAATATCAAAGACAATTTCCCCCTTTAATATATCAAAATTACTAACAAAACTTTGTATGCATTATTTATAAAAAATTATGTTTCCTGGGCTTTGGTTTGCTAGTCAGGTTAATGGAGTATTAGGCCATCCATCAAGGCTCCAATTTTATTGTGGTCTTTGCCACTCAAAGAGCATGTTTAAAAGAAGGATGAATCTTGGGGCAAGTCCAGGGAATTTTGGCAATATAGATTACCCAGAATTGCTTGGTCACAAATAACAAATTGATATTATAACTGGGCTCTCCTCGACAGTTTATGAAGAATTGCTTGATCACAAATAACAAATTAACAAATTGATTTTATAACTGGGCTCTCCTCGAATAAAAATGGCTAAACAGTTTCACATTATTAAGATATGGCTACATTTTTTCATCAACTCAGATCATTCAAATTTATTTTCAAAAGTATACAATATGACTTAAATAATATAATCAACTCAGATCATTCAAACATATTTTCAGAAAGTATACCATATTATATACTTTGAAGTTTGAAGAAATAATATACCATATTATCTTTGCTTCATAATAATTACGTAAGTTATAGTGAGCTTTGTTGTTTTCTTCTTGAACAGATAGCCCATTTGAATCACCCCATGAAACTTTTGAGAAAGAGAAAGACCCTGTTGTGTGAAACACTTACCTGATCACTGTTAGTGTAAACTCCCCAAAAGAATTTTTCAGCACCCACTGAAACCACACATTCTATCACACATTGATAAGCAAGGCAGTTTCGAAAGAGCATTAGAATAACCCATAGAAATAAAGACCAAACCTTGCGCTAATAAGAAGGTAAACAGTGGATAATGTCCTACATCTATGATTCCTTTTAGGATGCTTGTAACCTTAAGTATGAATCCATCGAGCTTCCCACCCACTTCCACCTACCAATTATTGTAGTGTGTAGAGTTGGAATTTCCTTCTGCATTCTTCCTTTGTTAAGTGAGTGTTCCCTATCTCACTTGTGCATACATTAAATTCAAACATACTATCTAGTCAAGATAGATTCTGCATAGCCATGGAATGATTAAATTCTAATTACCTAAACTTACTGCAATAAGCACCAAATACAATCAATAATAATTAAATTGTAATTACCTTCACTTACTGAAATAAAACCAAATACAATCAACAATGAAGCACGAGTTAGTATATAAGCTTTAAATCTTCAAATGACAATTTGAAATGGAAAAAGTTATGGGCAAAATAAAGGCGGAATTTAGGTGAGGGTGAAGGGTAAACTTTCTAGCATTTGACCTTAATCTCAATATTCCCAATGTCCAGATAACTCAATTCAACTTCCAGATTAAAAGATTGTATTTTTTGCTACCGACTGCTTTGGATTACAATCTATAGTTGCTTTATAAATAACAAAATATAATTCAAGAAAATTTCTATCATTATACAGGCGTGAACTTTATGATCATATTTTAAAATCTTTCCGTTAAAAGCTTTATAAATAAAAGAATTTAATTCAAGAAAATTTCTATCATTATACAGGCGTGAATTTTATCATCATATTATAAAATCTTTCCGTTAAAAACACTGCAGCAAAATTAACCCTTTCCTGTTTTTCTTTTCCATTTGTCAATACATCAAGGCAAGCAAGCCGGTTGTTGCTGCGTTATGCAGTGTATATTACCTCCACCAAGCACAATTTCTCTCGCACCAGATACCATTACAACCTGCACCAAATTCATTCATGGCAGTTTTCCTAAGTCATTTTAACTAACAAACATCTCCCTCTATAAATGTTAACATCAGAATTTGATATTACGACTTACTTCATGATCAGGAAATGCTGCAGAGAGGACATCAAAAGCTTCTTTATCTCTATTTTCATCTCCAAATGCAGGAGCCACAATTCCTTTGTTTGCAATGTAAAAGTTTATATATGAGGCTGCAAGCCTGGTTACAGAAATCCTGGGTTTTCCATCCAAAGCCTGACAAAAGCACAATACAGAATAAGTACAACATAAGCATCAAGTAAATGTTAATCTTACGTTGAACCAAAATATACATCAAATATTCATACATCAGGAATATCAAGAAAGCAAGTAAAGACTAGACACTCAATGGAAACAAATGAAACTTCTCATCAGATAGAAAAAATGTTGCATTTGATCCCAAGTTACGAATCATATTAAGCTATGGGAAACTAGTGCAAGAGTTCAACTGTGAATTTTACTTGAAAATAACTGTGATACCATAGGCATTTGTCTCTTTTATAATAAGGCTTATTTTTGAATCAGTATTTTCAAATGATAGGTTGTCGTTTTACAGTATCATTATCAATCACTTGTCACTAGTCCTGAAGCAAAAGGCTTCATCCATCTAGTGTACAAAGTTTGCATACTGCACCTGACCATGTAAGTTATGTCACATTGATTGTTAACTACAAATGTTGAGTTCCAAGTCAAAGTTCAGGAAAGAATTAACATGTAACCATGAGGTGGTGTTAAGGTCGGCCATCATTAAGTGTTCAACAGTGACCTATCGTGATGTTGACAGATGTTTTAGTCAGCAACTTGATAACAATCAAGCATAATGAAGGAAAATATAAATGGAAGTTGCAGAGGAAAAATAGGAAAAGGTGGAGAAAGAGATCACAGAGATGACAGGTATGGACATCTCAGAGAAGGATTCTGGACACCATACAGATGCTCAGGAGCATACAGCAGCCCCACAAACCACTACAACAGGTCCATTAGGTGAAGAATTGATTGGTTCACTGAATTTTGCAGGTTTAGGTCCAGTGAAGAATGCAATTGCTCAGGGAGATAATGGTATGATGTCTACTACGGGCAACAAAGGCCATATGGTGGATGAATTCAGAGTTCTTATGGTGTTAGGAATCATATTTCCTCTAAATGTCAAGTTGGCCATGATCTTAAAGAAAAAGATATTGTTTATCATTGAAGAAGCCAATCTCATAAGAGGTTTCTTCCATAATACATTGCACTTAATTGTTTTAGGAGTGATGAGTTTATCAAAGTAGTTCATTCTTTTTGAATGCCAAGTTTATGGGAGTTGGGGTTTCTAGTGTGAGAAAGAGCAAGTGTTGAAGTTTCTAAGTCTACTCGTTTCCATACACTTTATTGATTTATTCCTACCTACTTGTTATGTTACTTAACAAGTTATTTACAATGTAAATACTGAAAATAAACATTAGTGCATGCTCAACATATTACAGATCATCAACTGAAGGAAACATAAACAAGCACACCAAATGACACCGTTACTTTTGGACCAATGTCCCTGGAAAAACCCAATGCGGGAAAACCGGTGCAGCTATCTGAGGGTTTTCTTATTAAGCAATTTCATATTACAATCTGGGCGCCAAATCTGGCTTACCCAACAGAGAATTTCCTTGGTAGTAGTAACTCTCACTCTGAGACAAATGTCCCGACTAAAACCCCGGATAAACCTTCCAGTAGCTCCTCGGTTCCAATTTGCCCCAGAAACCCAAACGTCTACCTTTCTAGATTGCGCCAGCCTCTCTCTGCCCAACACTGGCCCTATGTCACCTTGAATTGGCTTGCGTCAACATCAGGCGGCCCTCTGCGTCAGCAACGATGGCCTATCTGAAGCACTGCACAACTCCCAGTTGCCTCTGCATGGCCCTGCGTGAGCCCTGGATGCTACTGCATCACTCTCTCTGGCTTCTGTGTTGCTCTCCCAACACTATCTTTACCTCTCTGTACTCAATGCCCCTCAACTGCAACTCCGATCACTGATTCTATCTATTTTAGCAAACCCCGTTTTAGAGAATAGAATCACTGATCATCTGGTGTACTCTCCAAGTGATCCTCAAGCCTCCTCTTATACTTTTCTCGTTGAGATATCCACGGCTGAGATTAAGTTCCTAATCAATGGCTGAGATTAGATCTGACTTGATCCATGTCTTTTGAACCATTCTAACACAGTTTTATATTAATCCACATTAATATTTTAATTTCCCTAAGTTTAGACTTGGAAACTCCATTAAAAATATTAATTATTTTAATATCTCTTAAACTGTTTATAATCTGCCCAAACCCTTTGTGGGTATTAGAGATCTCATGTGCCCCAACCTCCCCACCAAATTTCATGGCTAGAGCACATCCAATGCTACTACAAATCAACAGCCAACAAGAGTGGTTTCCTCTTTCTTGAAAAGGAGCTACTACTTCCATCGGAGAGGAATTCGCTGTGGGTTTTGTTACCCACCAACTGTGGGTGATATCCATAGGAGAACTTTTTTCTCCTAGATGGTCCTCAGACGATAACCAACAACCCCTTGCATCCATTAGATAGCTCGATGTGCCACTATCTCCACCACTTGAGCCAGTAGTATGCTCCCTCGCCCATCTATTATGATCGTATGTTTGAAGGTGGACCTTCCAACCCTGAAGGTATGGATTTTCATTGTGTAGTTGGGTATTTTTGTGTACTTATCATGACACTTTTGGGCATGAGTTAGTGGGGGGATTTCGGTGGAAATAGTGGGTTTGGTTTGTACTCTTGTCTCCTCTATCCAATTTGATGATTAACCTTGTATCCTAGTCTCGTGTGATCTCCTTTACTGGATACTAGCTTTAGGGGTGGCACTACATGGGAAGACCAAATTTTGGTTGCATCGTCCCGCTTCCCAACACCATAATATATCACTCCCTTCTGATCGTTATAAACCTTTTCACCATATTTCCTATCTGGGTCTACATTTATCCATTGGGTCCACAAGGAGTTACCTGCCCCCTCCCCTTGGGCCAGGCCTAGAACGATGCCCCGAAGGTTGTTGTAGCTAAAAATAAAAGAAAAAGCATAATTTGGTCACTCTCAACAGGAAATGTACCACAAAATGCAAAAGATGGTCGGGACATACAAATTTAGCATGTGGGCAAAAGCCAACATGAGCTCTATCCCCTATCATATGGCCATCACCCTGGTTCCTAGGGCCCCTATAAGAACCCCTTGCATCATTGAGGAACCCATGATTGTCCCCCCTAGGGGGCAATGACCTACCCAACCTTAAGGGGATTTTCACTGCTATATCTTATGCATCATGCCTCATCCCCTGGAGCCCCTAACAATTATAAAAAAATAATCAATAAAAGGCAAAGGGCATATGAAGAAGGGTGGAAAAACAAAGGACAAGGTGGCTCATGTACCACAATTGCTCCCTCCTTCATTCATACACCCAAGAATGGGCTTCCCCTATCATAACTATCCTTGTACTGTGGCATGTGGCTTGGAGCCTTATCCTTGATTGCCCACTTTGTTCCATCATTATATCACATGCCACTTGCCATTTGATCGATGTACCATGGACATGTCGCCCCCTTGAAACCACCTAATAGGGTCTTTGGTTAACCTTCTTCTTGAACTTGGAAACAATTGTACGTTCTAAAGACCATTATGAAAGGGCATGCCACTATGAAGTGTCCACTTGGTTCCATGATTTGTAGGCTCATTTACTCAATAACACTAATGTTTGGTTGTACTTGAAGGTGAGGGGACGCATTGGATCTTATATAGGATTACAAGTGAGTTTTCATCCTGGGATTGGTCTCCTTATACGGGCTCCGAGCCCTCTAGAGAGTCATATTGGCATTTGTAGGGTGAGCGTTGAGAGCCATGGGCCTCCTCCATACTAGAGAGCAGATTTCCACTTCACAGGATCCTTCAGTTTCACTCATTGCTTGCTCATGTTCCATTTATTTGACGATGATGATGCACCTGGACCACCTTGCCCAAGCGGCTACATTCTTGAACCACACACTTGGCAGCTGATCCAAGGCCCAGATGAGGGTGTGTCTCACCATGAGAGATAGAGGGAGGGATTGCATCATTCTTCCAGCTCTTACAGATGGGATACAAACTTGTTCGATCCACTTGGAGGCCCATGAGGATGTTCTTATGCCCCCACAATCACTTGGGGACACCACAGGTCATTTGCTCCCCCTTTATCATTATGTTTGGAGCCCATCCACTGATTTTGGCACATATTGGACTCCATTAGGCATCTTTAATGACCCTTCCATTTATCTATTGTATCTATCATTTTTCCCTCTTGATAGGCTTATTTTGTTATTATGGAGATATCTTGGTGGATTTGTCACCAACGAATGTTATTTTTGCACATAATAACCGAAATGAACACCCACTAGGATGATTTTCCCACCATTCATCTTGGAATACATTTCCCATGATCTTGGTCTTATATTTTTTTACATGCATTTTTAACTAGGGTTGTTACAAAAGGATCATACTAGAAGGAGTTCGAGATCATATATTATCTCGAACCTCCATGGGAAGGAGATTCCATATGCGATTTGAAAGGCCTTGACAGACTTGTTTCAGAATAGCAGTGACCATAGGAAGATGGCACTGAAGGACAAGCTCAGGAAAATCAAGATGGAGAAGGGCGACACAATACCAAAATACTTGATAAGTTCACCCAATGTCGGGATGAGCTTGGGAGTGTTGGTGTTACAATTGTTGAAGATGATTTGGTCAGCCTAACACTTCTAGGCCTTCCAAAGAGTTGGCACAGCAACCATGATTCGGTGAATGGGAGGGAGAAGCTACCAGAGTGGGAGCGGTTGTCGTCCGACTTGGTGTAAGAAGAGATTTAACAAAACACCAGAGATGCATCCTCATCCAATCATGAGGATGAGGAGAAATGTTCCTTAGTTGGAAAGGTGAAGAAAGGGAAAGGGAAGTCATCCCATTCCAAATCATATTCTAGTTAGGGTGGTAAGAAGAAGGACTTGTCGAAGATTAAATGTTTTCACTGTCATGAGCTGGAACACTATGCCACAAAGTGTCCGTACAAGAATCCTGGCAAGAAGCCCTCAGGATGAGCGGCAGGTGAAGCTCTTGCTTCATAATTCAAGTTGGATTTCACCATCATCACTTGCATGATGACATCAATGATGGGTAGTGTGCGATATCTAGATAGTGGAGCCTCATTTTATATGACCGACAATAAAGAATTCTTCAGTGACTTGGAGGAGAAGGACCTCCATATGCACATCAAAATGGGAGATGATGGAAGGCATAGTGCGACCGACATCGGTACTCTTACTTTTCAGAGGGATTCTGGTTCTCTTTTCACATTAAAATATGTCATATATGTTCTGGGTCTAAAGAAGAATTTGGTTTCAGTTGCTATGTTGGAGGACCGTGGAGGACCATGGCTAAGATGTGATATTTAACAAATGAAAGGCTTTCCTTCATCACATAGCCTCAAGACAAGTGAAGCAGATCAGGGTTCGAGTGAATAACCTCTGCAAATTGGATGTAGAAGACTGTGTTGCTTTGAGCAAAAAAGCAGATAAGGTGCATAGAGCCGAGACATCAATGAGTTGTGGCATAGATGATTGGGTCACTTGCACCACGGAGCTTCGAAGATCATGCAACATATTTCTACAAGACTTCCCAAGGGTGTAGTAGAGAAGAGAGATACATGCAAAGGGTGTACACTGGGGAAGTACACCAAAGCCACCTTTGATGAGAAGGACAGTTCAACGCAACGATCCTTGAAAGATTTCACTCAAATGTGTGTGGACTCTTCTCAATAGAATCCATGAACAAACACAGGTATTATGTAATGTTTGTAGATGATTTCTCTCGTAAGTGATGGATTTTATTCATGTAGAAGAAAGATCAGGCATTCACTAAATTTTGTGAATTTAAAAGCACTTGTTGAGAAAGAAACTGGCAGGAAAGCAAAGTCTCTCGAGAGCGATAATGGTGGAGAATACATATCGAATAGATTCAATAACTTTTGTGCATCATAAGGCATTCGACGGGAGTTAATAGCACCCCATAACCCACAACATAATGGGGTGGCTGAAAGGAAGAACATAAGCATGTGGGACTTGCACGGGCGATGTTACATGATCAAGACCTACCGTTGAACTTATGGGATGAAGCATGCAACACAACTGTATATGTAGAACAAGAGTCCTCGTCGAATTCTCAGGATGAGTACAACAGAAGAAGTTTTTTCAAGTAAGAACCCAGATATGGCACACTTCAAAATCTTTGGTTCATCAATTTATTGTCATGTTACCAAGGATGCAAGGAAAATGTTAGAATCAATAATTGAGTTGGGCCTATTTGTGGGGTACACTGATACACCTCACATCTATTGGGTGTACCTGTCATCTCATAGGATGACAGTGGTTCGTAGATATGTGAAGTTCAATGAAGAGAAGGCCATGAGATGTTCCCCTGAGAGGGAGCTTCAGTTACATGCAGATGAGAATATTTTAGCTCCAAAGGAAGAACCTGAAGATGACGTGGAGAAGCCACATGTAGAGGAGCAGGGAGTGGAAGCACCCACTCATGCAGAGACTTCCAGAGATGGAAGGAAGCGCACTAGAGAAACTGACATATTGATACATGATGCTAGAGAGAAGGTGAGAGCACCCACATCACAACACAGACAAAGGAGGTCACCAAATTTGTACATTGGCTACATGGCTCTGATGAGTAAGAGTGTAGATATTTACCCATCCTCATTCGAGGAAGAAGTGCAGCGACCAATATGGGTTGATGCCATTGTAGAGGAGTATGACTCCATTATTAGAAACGATGTTTTGGAAGTGGTCCCAAGACTAGTTGACAAGTTAGTGGTGAGTTCCAACTGGCTTTACAAGGTTAAGCCAGCCAAACTTTATTGTAAGGCAACTAAACATGTGTTGAGATACCTTAGACACACCTCTCAGTTTGGTCTTTGGTACATACAGACAAAGGGAGTGAAGCTACAAGGCTTCCCAGATGCAGATTGGGCAGGGAGTCCATCTGACAGGAAGAGAACATCAGGGGGAATCTTCAGTATTGGGTCAACAACAATTTCTTGGTACAACAGGAAGCAGAGATCAGTTGCACTCAGTTTGGAAAAAGCAGAGTACATGGTTCTTACTCAAGCAACTTGTGAGGCTATCTAGATGAGGAAGATCCTTGTTGGGTTATTTGGTCAACAGATGGATCCTACAATGATTTACTGTGATAACCAGAGTTGTATCAAACTCTCTGAGAATCCAGTTTTTCATGATCGGTCCAAGCATATCGACATCCGGTATCACCATCTACGAGATTGTGTGCAAAGGAGAATCATGTTGCTAGAGTAAATTCCTATAGAGGAGTGGGGTGCAAACATATTGAATAAGGCACTGTCTAGAGGGAAATTCAAGTTCCATAGAGGCAGAATCAGGGTAGCAGATAATCCCTTTCCTCTTGAGAGGTAGTGTTGAAAAAAATGCAATAATAAAATCCTAATTTTATTTTGTCCTTGAATTAAATTAGGAATAAAATTGCAATTCCACGTCACAAAACAACTTGTATGAGTTAATTAAGTTAAATTTACTAGGTTGTCTTAGCTAATTCGAGTTCAGGGTCTAACTTGAGTCATGTAGAGTGTCTCCTATTTTATAGGATCCCTGGTTGAGTTTATTTTGAGTTGTAATTTATTAATTCAGTTTATCTAAGTTAAAGTCAGTTCAACTAGTTCCAATTGATGGAGGAACTAGTAGGAGGTCAGACAGTATGGTGTTGTTTCATGTGGTCAACGAATTAATTGATTATTCACTCATAAATAGCTCATGCATGTTAGATCTGAGAGTTACCCAGTTGATATTGGAGTTCAAGGACAATGTTCTATCAGTTGTATAATCATTTGAATTGTATAGGTGGTGCATGCAGCTAGAGGAAGGCCTATAGGATTACACAATCCAGGATGTGGATTTCCCTAATTAATAGGGGGCTAATTACCAAGGAAACTATTGAGCCCTGAAACTACATCTCTCCTACACATTTTCTTAGACTTTTTCCCCTAACCAGTACCTCATAAGCTATCAAAGATCATTGCATATTGATTCTAAAAGAGCATTTAAGTGGTTTTCTAACTATGTTTTTGTGTTTGCTATTTGAATTAGATTTTTCTCATTCGCTGTGGAATGCAGCCA
>APFE030666875.1:0-11728 GCA_000404065.3 Pinus taeda | reverse complement strand
AAATGAATGAATTGGTTTCCTAGCTTATAGAGGCAAGTTGTTTTGACTGCCTAGATTTTAGTGATCAGTTTGGAATTGGTTGAAACAGCTCCTAGGATAGTGAGCTCGACCCCTAGACGCAAGGAAAGATGTTAGCTTGCCTATATTGTGTACTTTCTTGGTCATTTTCAGAGGTTGGAAAAGGTTGGACTCTTGAGGGAGAAAGCTTCTATTGTATTACTCATTGTATCTCTTGCAATTTTTGGCTAAGGAAGACCAAAGTTTTGCAGTCCTTTTTGGGATTCTTGTGGTTACATGTATTGATGGTGTGCTTCTCATTGTACTTGTAAGTTTGTTATGTGAATCATCTTCTTACTTTTTCTTCTGCAAATTAGGCAAATGAAGTGTTAAGGTAGAATTCATGGTTGTTATGCTCTACCTTTAAATTTGCTTAATATCAATGTTTTCAGCTGTTTAAGGAGAATTCAAGGTGTTTGCTTGCTCTCCTTAGCTTCTCACCAGTCATTCTAATCCATCCACATCTATCAAAGGCATCAATACAGTCTCATACCTTGCCCCAAAGAACCCCCTGTGAAAACTATGTCCAATCCCCGCACCCAAAATTGCCTTTCCCCAATTTTCCACCAAAACCCTAAAAATCCCTAAATCAAACCTTTTTATCAGTTTACTAGCCTAAAATCAGTGTTTCCACATTTTTTATCTCGCCCATTGAAGATCTTTACCGAGATAGACTAGAGAGAGCCCTCTCCTGCCCCGTAGGGCTAGCTACGAGGCTAAGTGGTTTGATGTTGCCTTGGAGTTTACCTTTTTTAGCCTTAGGTGAAATTTCAAGCGCTAACACACCTCAGCAAAATGGAGTCGCAGAAAGAATGAACAAGACGTTGATGGAATGGGCAAGAAGCATGCTCAGTGGTGCCGGGTTAGGACAGGAATTCTGGGAGGCGGCATATACTGCATGTTACTTGGTCAACAGCTCACCTTCATCAGCGTTGGAGGATAAGACTCCACAAGAGGTATGGACTGGTAAGAAACCCTCTCTTTCACATCTGAGGGTATTTGGATGTGATGCATATGTACATGTTCCAAAGGAGAAATGAACCAGGTGGATAGTAAATCTGAAAAGTGCATCTTTATTGGGTATAAGGATGGTTTAAAGGGTTATAAGCTTTGGAACCAGTAACAAGGAAGGTTGTGTACAATTGAGATGTGGTGTTCAGAGAGGTGAAAGATGTTATTAAACATGAAGTCCAACCAAAGGAACCTGTGAAGATAGAGTTTGAACTAAAGGAGGAAGAATCAGACTCTGTAGCAGAGGAGGAATCAAAAGATGAAGAGCCACAAACTCCGGCTGTGAGAAGATCAGCTCGAGAAAGAAGGCAGTCAGAAAGGTATAGTCCATCTGCTTTCTGTTCAAACTTTGCTTGTCTGTTACTGATGATGATCCGAGAACTGTGAAGGAAGCAGTGGATTCAGAGGATGGAAAACTCTGGAAAGAGGCCATGGTTGATTAAATGGAATCTTTGCACAAAAATGAGGCTTGGGATCTGGTGGAGTTGCCGGCTGGAAGGAAACCTATTGGCAGCAAATGGGTGTTCAAGAAGAAGACAAGAAGGAGATTCAGTCCTTTAATGGCAAGTTGAATTTTCTGCGTCGCTTTATTCTGAATCTTGCCGAACACCTTAGAGAAATCACTAACATGCTAAAAAAGGACAGCCAGCTCAAATGGACCGAAGAGGCGGTAAAGTCTTTCAATTTGGTGAAGTTAATTTTATCTTCAGCCCCAACTCTAATCAGCCCGGATTATACACAGGATTTTATTTTATTTTCATTTGCTTCTGAGCATACATTGGCAGTTGTGCTGATGCAAAAGAGAGATGGAGTTGAGAAGCCCGTCGCTTTTTTCAATCGTATTATAAGAGACGGATCACTGAAGTACAATATCATTGAAAAACAAGTGTT
Organism: Pinus taeda; assembly: GCA_000404065.3. Classification (NCBI taxonomy): domain Eukaryota; kingdom Viridiplantae; phylum Streptophyta; class Pinopsida; order Pinales; family Pinaceae; genus Pinus; species Pinus taeda. Next base: position 9,769 of record APFE030666875.1, on the reverse strand, counting down.
GGCGCTAGTAAAAGCCTTGAAAGATTTCCGTGTGTACATACTGAATTCTCATATTTTGGCATATGTTCCCAACGCAGCTGTTAAGGATGTTTTGGTACAAGCGGAACCGGAAGGAAGAAGGGGAAAGTGGATCGCTGCACTATTAGAATATGATGTGGAAATTAAGCCTACCAAGTCGATCAAGGGTCAAGGTCTTGCTAAGATGATGGCTGAAACAAATCTCCATGTCCTAGACATCAATTTGATTGCTGCCTTATCCGATGAAGATGAAGAAAATTCAGCTCTACAGGTATCCGATATCTTTGTTTCCTCTCCTTGGTATGCTGATATTGTATATGTGCTTCAAAATTTATCTTCACCCCCTGGGATGCCTCGAAACAAAGCTAGGACATTGAAATTAAAAGCTGCCAAATTTTGCATCATCAAATCTGCACTTTATTGGAAAGACCCGGTGGCATATTGCTGAATTGTTTAGTCGAGGAAGAAGCTAAGAGAGTTGTTGAGGATTTTCACAAAGGTGACTGTGGGGGTCACTTGTTTTGGAAGACCACGGCTAATAAAATCTTGAGAGCAGGTTTCTATTGGCCTTCATTGTTTTCTGATGTCTATAAAGCAGTTAAGAGTTGTCATGAATGTCAAATTTTCCAAGGAAAGCAGAAATTACAGCCATTGCCTCTCCAGCCCATTGAAGTCAGCGCACCATTTCAGCAGTGGGGCTTGGATTTCATCGGCGAAAATCATCCAGCATCTTCTGGACAGCATCGATGGATATTGACAGCCACCGATTACTTCACGAAGTGGATTGAAGCCATTCCCACCCGGCAGGCCACGGACTCGGTAATTATTTCTTTCCTTGAGAATAACATATTGTCACGTTTCGGCTGTCCACATAAGTTGGTTACAGATAATGCAGCAGCGTTTACATCAAAGAAGATGGTTGATTTCTGTTACAAATATAGTATCAGTTTGGGGCATTCGACCGCCTATCATCCACAAGGAAATGGGCTGGCTGCATCTTCGAATAAATCTTTGGTAAACATCATAAAGAAATTGCTGGAAATCAACAAGAAGAGCTAGCACAAAAAGTTAGTAAATGCATTATGGGCTGATCGTGTAAGTCAGAAAAAGTCAATTGGTATGTCACCCTTTGAACTGGTTTACGGGACAAATGCAGTATTTCCTACTTCGCTTAGTATTCCGGTAACAAGATTGCTTCAAGAAGTTGGTGGTGAGGAAGATCCAATGCAAAGGCGGATTGGTCAAATGATTCATTTGCAGCAGACACGGGAGGAGGTTCTTCACAATACTCTCAAATTACAAGAGCGCATAAAGAAAATCTATGATAGGAAAGCAAAACTGGATGATTTCCAAATCGATGATGTGGTTGTAAGGTGGGATGCTCGAAATGAAGACAAAGGGAAACATGGAAAGTTTGACAACTTGTCGAAAGGTCCTTACAAAATTGTAGCATACCGTGGTCCAAATGCCTTTCTTCTCAAAGAAATGAACGGTGATGAATGTCTCGGTGGGTCGGTCAATGGCCGGCTACTCAAAAGGTATCATGTCTAAGCATTTTCTACTCTAGTCATTATCATTGTAATTACCACTTTACTTTTATTTCACTGCAAGTGTGAACTGATCTTACATCTTTAGTCTGGGGCCCGCGGTGAAGGCTATAATTCTGAATATGGAGATTAGTTGGTGTGAGTTTTTCAGGTTGTTTTAATAGTCCATTTTCTGCACAAAGTTGAGTTAGTTTGTGTCGAAGTTAGTTTGATTTTCAGTCAAGTGTCAAAGTCAATAAAGTTGTCCAAAATTGGGTCAAATATGTAAATAATGACTCCATTGCCCAATGGATAAAGCACTGGTCTGCTCTCCCAGAGGTCTAAGGTTCTTGGCACCTCCAAGGAGCTACCATCCCCATTGGAGCCAATGTTAGAGTCGGTCTAGTAGCCCTCCATTAGCGATCAAAACTCTTTGCATTTGCATAAGTAGGTGTCTCATCAGTGTCATCTCATTGCATTCCATTAGGCATGCCATAACCCTGATGGAGGAGCTGGTGTCTTTATTCCCCTCTTGGCACTGCTGGATCAAGTTATTTCAGTCAATAAACTATATCAAAGTTGTTTGTCTTGTCTTGAGGTCAAAAGTCTTAGGTCTAGGGTTTAGGTCCAGTTTGTCTTCAAGGTCATGTCTCTAAAGTCAATAAATTCCCATCAGGCTAGAGGGATGATTATCAAAGTGTTTCTTTAAAAGATTTCATCTTGTACAGTTAATTTTTACCTTGGATTTAAAAACCCTGTTTTTAAAGCCAAGGTCATTTCTCAAAATTTTGTAAAAATTGTAAAAATTCAAAAATTCATCGAAATTCAGTATGATGCCCTGGTCCCCTTTGCCAAGATTCCTCAGAAGCTATCCCTGCAAAAATTTTCAAGAAAAAACATCAATTCAACCAATTTCAGGACAAAAGGAAACCAAAAAGTCAGCAACATTCAAAGTTTAAAAAGTGTCATGAAAAACATTAGAAAGAGGGTTTTGACATGAAATAAATTTAAAACAAGGCTATAAAGTCTCTCTCTCCCTCCATTAAGCTTCATTGTGCCTTCAAGCAACAGAGCAAATCGTTTTCAAGAGCATTTGGGCGGAATTGCAGAGAGGATCGGTGCGCGGCCTCTCCACAGTTGTGCGCGACTTGTTGGGTGGGCGCGACCTGTCCAGGGGGTCCCAACAGTTGTAAAAACACAAGGGCGCGACCTCTTGGGTGTGCGCGACCCTTCAGTCCTGCACGCGACCTTTCAGGAGCTCACCTACAACAATTACTTCTAAACTTCAAGAAGACCCCAAATCTCCTCAAGCTTGTCAAGTAGGCCTTCAATCATATAAATTATGGTTTGCTAAAGCTTGAAGAAGATCATAATAATATTTTAAAAGCCTTCATTTGCAAGTAAAGACTCCATGTGCTTTCGCTTGAAAATGTCAAAGTTGATAGGGTTTGTTTTGTTGTTTTAAGGTATTCCTTTTCATTCCTATTGTTCCTACATTTTCCCACCTCCCATTTCTTACTCCCTTATCACTGTTATTTAATTTCGCTACCAAAAATATTAAGAAATCAAAAATCAAACCCTAAACCCTACCTCCCATAACATCCTTGCAAATGAAATTGTACGATGATGTATATGTCATAATTCTTCCCCTAAACTCCCTGTTTCATATATTTTTCCCAATTTCCCTTCCAAGTCTCCCTTCCCTAAAATTTCCCTTGTGCTACTTGTCCCCTTGAAACAGCATTTCAAAACAGTTAAAACAGCAGATTTTAAAGCAGAAGTAGCAGTACATTTCAGCCACTTTGCTCCTGAAACCATGTCAGAAACTGAAACCGACTATGAGCAAAGTGATGACCGTGAGTCAACACTAGAGGTTGAGGTACAAAGGAGGAGGGGTGGTAAGGGTGGTCACCATGTGAGAGAGGAGCCCACCACTTTGACCTATTTGCAGGCTTGTCCACTTGTAGTCACATGTTTCCGCTACCTATCATGTTATGAATTTTGCGAGAGGATTTCTCAAATTCAGCATCACAGGGAATTGGTCCACTTGTTTGTTTTGCATTTGCATGATGGGCATGTAAATCTTGCAGGGGTGGATTTTACATTGACACCTAAGATGGTTTCTCAAGAAACGGGGTTACCTAATGTTGGAGAAGAGTGGAACAAGCGCAAACTATTGGACAGATTTCAGTATGAACCTTACATTAAACCTGAATATATGAGGTACATGACTGGTGTATTTCCTTTCAGATTTTTTAAGGATGAGTATGTTCCCTTGATGAGGCTCATCATGCGCTATTTCACCTGTGAGGGTAGATTTTCACGTTTGTTTTTGTACCATATTCGCTTGTTGATGCATTTCACACGGGTACGAATGATGAACATACCCTTTTTTATGTGCCAGAATATTGAGAAGATGGTGCCATTGGTGCAGAGAAAGAGTCCAGCACAACAACATAGGAGCATTTACCATTATGCTTTGATCAAGATGGTGGTCATGCATCAGTTGGCCCAGCAGGGTATCCCATGGGAGGATTTCATCTCCCGAGAATTCTTCACAGGGACACCACCACCCCCGGAGGTTGTTCATGAGGAGGGAGGACCTTCGCAGCAGCATGATATCCCAGAAGTTAGACATGTCAGCTCTCCTCCATTGGTCACTTATTAGAGAGGCCACAGGGCCTTATTTGCAGCAGCTAGGCGACTATTTTCTCCACATTAGGTGGAAGGGGTCTCGCCTTCTTCATCAGCACCGCGAGTGATATCTCCACACCAGGTGGAAGGGGCCTCGTTTCCGACAACAACACAAGTATCAGAGAGGGGAAAGCAGCCCAGGATCGAGCAAGGATTGTCATGTGATCCAGATATTGACATCATTGATATTGAGGATAGCTCCCCTGCCTCAAAGCTCAAGGAGATCATCCGAGAGCAAAGGAACGAGAATGAGTCGCTGCACAAGAAATTTCAGTTGGAAAAATGGATAATTAACTATTTAGAGCAGCGCAACAAACAGTTGGAGGATGAGCACGAGCTTTATGAGCAGTGGAAGATTCGTGAAGACCGGGAATTGGCTCGTAGGAGACCCGGTGATTTGACACCCATAGATCGAGAATCTATGCTTATTTGGGTCAATGCTCATTTGGAGAGGTTGCTGGCCAAGGCCAATTAAGATAATGACCTGCTTCGGAATATGAAGAACCACTATTGGGTCCGAATGCACGTATGCAAGGCAAGAATGAAGGTGCTCCAAGGACGGTTGGCTAAGGCACTCAAACGAAGAAAAAGGCCTGATCCCCTCCATATCTTGGCTGAGGCTTCCTTGGAGGAGCATGGTGCTAAATGACTCAACCCCAGCACAAATTTCAAAAAATTTTGAGCATTTTTGGTCATTTGTGAATTTTTGGTCAAAAAACTGGTTTTCTTCACCAAAGGGTCGCGCACCGTGCGCGACCCTTTCGATTGGGAGGTCCATTTCAGGAAAAGTTTGCATTTTTGGATTTTGAGTCTCCAGAAGGTCAAAAAACAAGCAAAAAATGACTTTCTGCCACCTTTTTGACACACAGGAAGCAATTTTGGGAGATTGCAATTTTGGATGGGCAAATGGACACCAAATTCAGAAATTCCACTTGGCTTGGAAAGTAGACATTTGGAAATTTCCAGAAAGCCCACTTTGGCCTCATTTGGACACCTGGAAGTGCCTCAAAATCTGCTCCAAAGGTGCACGACCCCTTGGGCAATTTTCACAGAAATTGTACGTACAGCTCAACAAAACGCAGTTTTGACTAGGTTTGACTTTTTGGAGTGAATTTTGATCCTCCTTGATGTAAATGATGTAATCTTATGATATTTTGACACTCATTTATCTCTTCTAGAAGATTCATTCATGAGATAGGCAAAAATTTAATGAATGAATTGGTTTCCTAGCTTATAGAGGCAAGTTGTTTTGACTGCCTAGTTTTTAGTGCTCAGTTTGAATTGGTTGAAACAGCTCCTAGGATAGTGAGCTCGACCCCTAGAGGCAATGGAAGATGTTAGCTTGCCTATATTATGTATTTTCTTAGTCATTTTCATGGTTGTACTCTTGAGGGAGAAAGCTTCTATTGTATTATTGATTGTATCTCTGCATTTTTTGCTAAGGAAGACCAGGGTTTTGCAGTCCTTTTTGGGATTCTTGTGGTTACATGTATTGATGGTGTGCTTCTATTTGTACTTGTAAGTTTGTTATGTGAATCATCTCCTTACTTTTTCTTCTGCAAATTAGGCAAATGAAGTGTTAAGGTAGAATTCATGGTTGCTATGCTCTGCCTTTAAGTTTGCTTAATATCAATGTTTTCAGCTGTTTAAGGAGAATTCAAGGTGCTTGCTTGCTCTCCTTAGCTTCTCACTAGTAATTCTAATCCATCCACATCTATCAAAGGCATCAATACAGTCTCCTACCTTGCCCCAAAGAACCCCCTGCGAAAACTGTGTCCAATCCCCGCACCCAAAATTGCCTTTCCCTAATTTTCCACCAAAACCCTAAAAAATTCCAAATCAAACCTTTTTATCAGTTTACTAGCCTAAAATCAGTGTTTCCACATTAGTTATCTCGCCCATTGAAGATCTTTACCGAGATAGACCGGAGAGAGCCCTCTCCTGCCCCGTAGGGCTAGCTACGAGGCTAAGTGGTTTGATGTTGCCTTGAAGTTTACCTTTTTCAGCCTGAGGTGAAATTTCAAGCGCTAACATATTGGCGACCATACTGGGGATCGAACCCAGAATCTCTGGTTTCGCAATGTTAGTGTCAGTCTTTCCAGCCTTCCTCCAGTGATCAAATATGCTCTTACAAAGTGATTGTGAAGTGTCAAGGTCAAATTTTGTCATTTCAGTGAGTCTTCAAGCAAAATTTGGTTACTAGGCATTAGGTATAGGGTTTGCTCTCACTCTTTTCAAAGTTGCCAAAATTTCAATCTATGCCACTATTCAGCTGAGTCTATCATCATTCATAGTGTTGTCATTATCATGTCAATGTCTAATTAGTCATTTTACATCTTGTTCATGCTTCAGTTGCGCCTAGGTAAGATCATTTCCCTCTCCTATGGTTTTGAAGGAAATTTCTCTTGGACGGTCAAATCATCAGAAAAAATTGTTTCTTGATGTTCATACACCTTCCCCTATCCTTAAAGTACCTTACCAAATGCTTCCCATCACTGAGATTCCCCAAATTCCTCATTTTTCGCACAAACCCTAGTTTCTAGCTAAAACCTGGCCCAATTTTCTAGTTGGGCCTGTGTTTTTTGCCCTCTTTTAGGACCCCTCCCCTCACTCCAATCTCTGAGATTCCAACTTTCCCCTGCTTCCTAACATCCCTTCCTACTTCCAAAAATTTCCCCAAGAATTTAGAAGCCCCTTATCCCCTTCATTTCGCTTCATTTCGTCAAAATTCCTTGTTTCACACATCGAGATAAGTTTCACTCAAAAGATGTTTTAAAGAAATCAAAGATGAATTTTGGGAAACTGAGAGAGGTTTTTGTCCAAAACATGCCAAAGAAGACAAACCTCCTTCACGTTTTGCATAGGTGTCATGGTTTGAGAGAAATGTCAAGAATACCGTTGCCTTAGGAGAATCAAAGACACCTCTGAAGTGACCTTGGGAAAATCCAGTTTTCTCCTAGCTTGGTTGGACAAATGATTTTCTTGATGGGTAAAATGATAACTAGACACAAATAGCTTTCCAATGAGCTATCATGAGCTCAATTGGGGGTTGAGGAAGGCATTCAAAAATTGACTGCAACAACACTCTTCCTTGAGGCAGCCTCATTTGGCACTTTTTGACCAGTATTGGGAGCTTTGATTTTTGATAGGGAAAATAAACTTCAAATTAACAAATTCCAGTTGGGTTGGAAGGTAGACTCAAAGACCTTTCCAACGAGCTATCCTGCACCCAATTCCAACACTAGGAAGGCCTCCAAAAGCTTCCTGCAAAATCACGCGACCTCTTGGGTGGGCGCGACCTCTCCAGGGGGTTCCAGCAGTTAGAAAAATACAAGGGCGCGACCTCTCAGTCCTGCACGCGACCTTTCAGGAGCTCACCTACAGAAATTGATTATAAACTTCAAGAAGACCCTAAATCTCCTCAAGCTTGTCAGGTAGGCCTTCAATCATATAAATTATGGTTTACTAAAGCTGAAGAAGATCATGATCATGTTTTCAAAGCCTTCATTTGCAAGTAAAGACTTCATGTGCTTTTTCTTGAAATGTCAAAATTACAATCGCCAAATCCAAGGAGGTTGGCCAAGGCACTAAAACGACGGAAAAGGCCCGATACACTCCAAATTTTGGCCAAAGCCTCTTTTACTGAGCATGGTACTTGATTGGGGACTCCCAGCCCAAATGTCAAGAAATTTGGAGAAAATTTTGTCAATTGTGAACTTTTTGTGCCACACACAGGTTTTTGCCCTCAACGCGTAGCGCGCCGAGTGCGACCCTTTCTTTGGGGAGGTCCATTTCAGGAAAACTCAGCATTTTTGGATTTTTCATGCAACAATACACTTGCTCAGCACTTACCAAGAAATTTCACCAAGTTTTGAGCCTCCAAAAGGTCAAAAAACAAGCAAAAAATGACTTTCTGCCACCTTTTTGACACATAGGAAGTAGTCTTGTTTGATTGCAATTTTGGAGGGGCAAATGACCACCAAATTTAGAACTTCCACTTGGGTTGGAAAGTATACATTTCTACCTTTCCAACAAGCCCACTGTTGCCTCATTTGGACTCCGGGAAGTTCCTCAAAAGTTGGCTCAAAGGCGCACGATGTGTTCAGGATTGGGGCGCGACGCATCAGCACATTTTCTCAATTTTTCACCTACAGCTCAACAAAACGCAGTTTTGACTAGGTTTGACTTTTTGGAGTGGATTTTGATCCTCCTTGCTGTAAATGATGTAATTTATGATACTTTGACACTTATTTATCTCTTCTAGAAGATTCATTCATGAGATAGGAAAAAATTAAATGAATGAATTGGTTTCCTAGCTTATAGAGGCAAGTTGTTTTGACTGCCTAGATTTTAGTGCTCAGTTTGGAATTGGTTGAAACAGCTCCTAGGATAGTGAGCTCGACCCTTAGAGGCAAGGAAAGATGTTAGCTTGCCTATATTATGTACTTTCTTAGTCATTTTCATGGTTGGACTCTTGAGGGAGAAAGCTTCTATTGTATTACTTATTGTATCTCTGCATTTTTGGCAAAGGAAGAAAGACCAGGGTTTTGCAGTCCTTTTTGGGATTCCTGTGGTTACATGTATTGATGGTGTGTTTCTCTTTGTACTTGTAAGTTTGTTATGTGAATCATCTTCTTATTTTTTCTTCTGCAAATTAGGCAAATGAAGTGTTAAGGTAGAATTCATGGTTGCTATGCTCTGCCTTTAAGTTTGCTTAATATCAATGTTTTCAGCTGTTTAAGGAGAATTCAAGGTGATTGCTTGCTCTCCTTAGCTCCTCACCAGTGATTCTCATCCATCCAAATCTTTCAAAGGCATCAATACAGTCTCCTACCTCGCCCAAAATAGCCCCCTGCAAAAACTCTGTCCAATCCCCGCACCCAAAATTGCCTTTCCCCAATTTTCCATCAAAACCGTAAAAATCCCAAATCAAACCTTTTTTATCAGTTTACTAGCCTAAAATCAGTGTTCTTTATTGGTTATCTCTGCCCGTTGAAGATCTTCACCGAGATAGACCGAAGAGAGCCCTCTCCTGCCCCATAGGGCTAGCTACGAGGCTAAGTGGTTTGATGTTGCCTTGGAGTTTACCTTTTTCAGCCTGAGGTGAAATTTCAAGCGCTAACATATTGGCGACCATACTGGGGAGAACGAACTTGTTTGTGGATTGATGTTTTTGTTTCATAAGTCTTAGACGGAGCCTGAATATTATGCTAGGTAGCCTTCGAAATGATTTTGCTTTGCATAAGCGCTAGTAGATAAATGCTGCTTCAGTCAATCTCCATGAGGTTGTGAATACAACACTTCGATTGCATTTTACCCCAGTTCATTTGTAAACTCTAAACTTTTGATGATAAGTTGAGGGTTTTCACAGGCTGAAATCGTTCACCTGGCGACTCCTTTCATGAAGAATCCAGCGATAAGTGCTTCATGGTGACTTCACTGCAGAGAGATCAGTAGCTTTGAGCTTTTCAAGATGGACCGAATCACAAGAAGATATGCTCCCTTGAGCCGAGATCACATCCCTGGTTTTC
>APFE030666872.1:0-14627 GCA_000404065.3 Pinus taeda | reverse complement strand
CTTGTAAGCCTTATTAGGATCTAAATTATGAATGAGCAACTTACTCTATATCTGCTAGAGGGTGAACTCATCACATCCTTTGTAAGATGCACATTGAGTGGGTAGGCCAACTGAAGGTAAGCAGGATCCTCGAGACATCAAATTGTTTTGTTCCACACAGCTTATTAAAAGTTCAGTATTCACACAGGTTGCAGTTATCGCTTCATATATCATTTCTTCAGTGACAAAGCCGCTGAAATCCCACCAGCAACTAATCCTACTACAGTGACCGCAATACCTATGCCAATCACACCTTCTTTTGTAAGTTTCTCTTCAAATACTTTCCTCAGTGAAATGCTTGCCCGAAGTCTGGAGCTATCTGTAATGCTTGGTCTAAACACAGTCTGCTCCTTGGATAATCTTCTGCCCTGTAGTGACCTACTGCAAGAAGATAAAGTATCTCCCTTCTCTACAAAGCACCGCCATCTCTGTCTAAGGCAGCTTCCAACATTGCTATCCCTCTTTGAACGTCTAGAGGACGTCGGGAATGTACCAGCGCCCATGATAACCTCATTATGTTCTCAGTGTTACCTGTACCTTTTGAAAGACCATCTCATTCTCCAAAAAAATCACGCTCACAGTTAGCGATAATGTCGCATCTGTCCATGGCAGGTTATCACCCGATCCGAAGAACGATCCAATGGAATCCATAATGTTGTTGATGTTTTTAGTCATGATGCCTTCTCGAGCAAACCCAAATTACCTGTCTATGAAGTATGTCAATGGCAACCAAAAGAATGACAAATGAAAGTAACTTGAAGGCTAAGAGATTGCATGAGAAATTGGCGCTATCTATCCCAAATTTTATGAACTGAAACCTGAACTGGCGCGATCTTCTCCATGAAGAACTGAACTGAAAACTGAATTTCCTCATTGGTCAGTTTGACTTCTAAAAATATTTCTCAATAGATATTAGATCTTCGAATGAATGATGGACTAGGGCAATCGATATCTTAGAGAGAGAGAGAGATCACAAGAAATCCGAGAAGACAACTTTTGAGGAGTTTCAAGGATTTTTCTCTGATTAATTTTAGCTGATGCGTGAAAAATTACGGGCAGTTGAAACCGCCACAAAGGATGATTGCAATATGATAGTTTTTTTAGTTGATTTTCACAAGGCACCCTTCGAAACAAAGCAGACACGACTCCAGCATTGAGCAGATCTGTACGTCTACGAGGATCAGACTTCATATCTTGGAAGGCGGTACTACTGAGAACAAACTGTGATTTCTAAGATGATTCGTCAGCGACCACAAACGTCACTCCGGTTTCGGAACACAGAGGATTGTTGGTGCGTTTTACCTGATAGCATGATCCATGGCCTTTTCCTCCTTTGTACAGATCTGGAATTGCTGAAGCCACTTTTGAATCAAAAGGAAACTGTTTCACAAGGCTACCATATCCGCATGCACCGCCTTCGCTTCCGGCGCCATCTGCAGGGCCATTCCACCTTGCAGCGGCGGGCTGCCAACCTGCCCTTTTCCCCTCAATCGCCGCTGGATGGCTTTTTCCCACACGCATGCCCAAAGTGGTGTGAGAGCATATTGTTATTGTTAAGCAAGCTCCCAGCGCTACCAAGTAACCCACGTAAAGGTTCCACTTCATTTTGTCTGAGGCAATAGTAACAGTAGTATTGCGAGAATTGGGTGCAAAACTGTTGATCCCAACCCAACGAGCGCAACTGTGGGGTTCGGCTCCCCTCCGCAGACTCCAGGTCGACCGATTTAACGATAACGGAATTAGAGTATGTGTTGCCAGACAGAAATTTCCAAATTTTTTACGGAAAATGGAATTAATCGAGACGGGAAAAAGAGCTGAATGCAATGTGCTCTCCTGTTGTTGATCCCACAGCCCATAAATTAGTTATATATATATAATATATATATATATATATAGTTTATATATATATATATTATATATATATATATAATATATGGTTATTAGAACTAAATAAATATTTTTTTTTTTTTTTTTTTTTTTTAAGTTAAAACAATTTATTTTATTCCTAAATTTTTATTTTTTTTTTAAATCGATTTTATTTTCTAATGTTTTCTAACTTAAACAAAATAAAATTGATTTTTTTGTTTTTAAATTAGTAAAAGAAAAGAAAAAAAAAATTGTTTAAACTAAAAAAATAAAATAAACTCTATTCCTAGTTACTACCAAAATAAATTTAAATAAAAATAAAAAGCAATGTATTCCTAAGAATTTTTATGTGAAAATCATTTTTTTTTTTTTTAAATTGAATTTATTCTAATTATTATATTGTTTTTAAAGAATTTAAATTTTATTTTAATCCTAAAACAATATGGAAAATTTATTGATTTAGGATGAAAATTTTTTTAGCAAATGGAGACAACTATATTGCAAACTCTGAAAACATTTATATACATTCTACTTTCTGATCCTCGAGATCGTACAAAGACGTAGGAGGAGAGCATACTTATTCAAACTGAAAATATGATCCTACCTACTCTATGCTAATTGAAAATTACAAACTATTACGTGTAATTAAATTTCGAGTGTAACCATTCACGCAATAGTAGTAAAAATATATTCATTTTCAATTTTGCAATTTTAAAATGAAAATACACAAGGATGATCGATTCTAGTTTTTGTGAGTATGATCTAATGAAATAAAAACAAAATCGATCTAACCTGGTACTTGTTTGAAACCATTGAAACCACCTTTCGATAAGGCTTTCATATGCGTGATTTCCACTCTGATTCAAATCATGCTGCAACTTCTCTTCATCCTCCTCATTCTCTTGTTCAAATAATTGTTCATCATTAGATATACAGGATGATTCTTCAAATGTTAATTCATTGTTTTCTTCTAGAGGAGTAGTTAAGCTTTTGGCTGCTATCAAGATCTCTTCTTCGCAAGAAGAGGAGATCCTAACACTTGCTAGGATCTGAGCAAGTTGTTCCAAACTTATACTCATTGTTTTTCCATATACACATATGGATCTTTATTGTGTTTTTGTATTTTTTTTTGAATGGGAGGGTTTTTTATTTGCGTTCTATTTCTATGTTTTCGATATGAGAATAAACTTAAATGAAAATTCCTAAATGCAATTAACCTTAAATGATCCTAAATAAAAATTCTTCCTAAACAATCTTCTTAACTAGCTTACATCTAAGTTTGCTTCCCCGACAACGACGCCAAAATGTTGGGCGATTTAGTTGTCTGCTAAATCCCTGTCATTTAATTTATCAATCCGGGGAATCGTAAACTTAGATGCAAACCAATATATATGGGACCTTAGATGAAACAGGTGTAAGAAGTTTGTTTAGAATGGAAATGCATATTACAAATCTAAACTATCAGATCTATTCTATGAAAGCATAAAAATAATGTTTGATCAATGGAATTATTTTACTTTAGAATATAGAGAAGAGTCTCTTGTTCAAGAGTCCTGGTTGTCCTTCTACCATCTTTCTATAATAACATTGCCAAACACCTAGGAAAGCAGGAAAGAAAGCATGTAAATGAAAGCAAGTAAATATTGTTTCCAATTCAATTCTTAGCTTATGGAGAAGAGTCTCCTAACTTAGGAGGACTTGATCTCTAGATACTGAAAGGGAATCAATATTCACATAAATGTAATCTAGGAAAGCATATGAGAAAGTAAATCTTATTTCAATTTAATCTAGCTCATGAAGAAGGGACTCCTAACTTAGGAGTTCCTGGTTTTCCTTCTCACATCAAAACTAGCTATTGAAAGGAGATCAACCTTCACACAACAAAACATGGCCACAACATGAATTCATACTAAAATTATCTACAAGTATTTACAAGAAAGAAATAAGATGAACATCATAATTAAGATTAGTATATTCACAACATTACTTTACAACAAAGTGCACTTATCTTAGTATGGGGATCCTTCCATTCCTCAATGAGCACACATGAGCAACTATCACACCTTAATAATCAAACAACACTCATAACTCATGATTTGGAGAAAATGATATTATTCATGTTGAATGAACAATCATAAATTTGGTGCTAATGAATAACTGATAATTGTTTTCTCTCCCTCCTCCTCCTTAACATGATTTGGAGGATGCTCCTCTTATTTATACATGAATTAGGGATATATACGCAATAAATGTAGATCCCTTAAATGTCTACTAGACCCACACTTGTCTCAACTTATCCCTAAATACTAGATATAAATCCCATGACACATCAAAATCTCCATGATCTTCCTCCTTGGAATATGGTCCACCTCTTAAGTTGAAATTCGAATTTTTGGGAGGCCACATAAGGGTGCCTTGGAAGCTTCCAAATGATCTACACATGTCATCAAACTCAAGCCACTTTTAGGTATAAGAAAATACATGTTATTTCTCTAACTTTTAATCGTAAATTCACTCTAAATACATGAAATTAATAACTTTGGAAAATGAGAATATAAACTCATATGGTAATGGAAATATAGGGTTATGTAATGATAATATGGTGAAATGAGATGACAAAATGAGGATAAAAGGTGAAAATGGAGTGAAAATTGAGGTCAATTTGGCGGCCCAACACACACCAGTGGTGGCCAATGATTGATCAAGAAAACATTGAATAATAAAGAAGAAGAAGAGAGCAAGCGTTCAATTATTTTTCTCTCAGAAGGGTTTCCACCTAATATTTGGTGTCCTCATGTGTTGATGGTTTTCTCTCATATTTTATTTCCATTATGATCTATATGTTTCTCGTATGATCTTGTTTATGCATATGTTTTTTTTTGCTAATATATTGTGGTGTTGGATAATTAATTCAATGGTTCAGCTAATTGTTTAATGGAGGCAAAGTAAGGAATCAAAGAATATATAACTGTATGTTGTTTGTGTGTAAGGAAAATGTGTACATACACGTACTACCTTTACGAAAGCCACATATATATTCTTTTATACGAAAAAAAGAAAAAGTAAAAAGTTATTAAGATGATCCATTATGCACTATATTGATTCACATCGCCCCCCCACACACACACCTTAGTATAGTGAAGCTCCCAACAACTACAAAACCATACAACTCTCTCATAATTAAGAACCAATTTTCAAAGAAGAGTGACATGTAAAGCTTCACTTCTATATAAAGGAATTAAGTACTGAAAGCTAAATTAAATCCTAGAAAACAAACGTTTCCTACAATGCATTGAATCACAACCAAAAGTTCACTAACAAACTTTGGTTTATGGTATATTGGTGAAGGAATCAATTACATTAATAGAAATATCCTAACTCCATAACGAAAGCATCAACGCCATCAATTAAACATGTAGTACAAAAAAAATATAAAGGTACATTCACCAACAACCTCTCTAAATAGGCCCTACATGAGGAGGTGTTGATGGTGTTGGACCAACCAACATTCAGGGGATCACCCCGATATGAAGTCCCAACTAGACCTCACGCCGTTTGGTGTGGGAGTCTGTTGCACTAAAAATTGTCACCTTGACATTTTGCAATTTGTGTGAGTCCATTACCACTCATACTCTCCTCCTTTGCGAGTCTTAAGCCTCAGTACCTCATATCAGGCCTTGAAAATAAGAGAAAGCCCTCAAAAGTCTCTAAAACTCTGGTTCCGCACTTTCTCTTTGCATTACCTGCGGTCCCACACCTAATGGTCATGTATTCTGCACCTGGCCGCTCTGTCTCTATGTTATGGGTGTGGACCCTTGTAAAAGTTAAAAAGGCACGAGTACATTCTAAAAACTCACTTTCAGTCATTTCTAGAAGCTTCTGGAAGGAATCTTGAGGTGGCAAGTTCGCTCTCTTAAGGTTCATGCATCATATACCTTAAGGAGCTAACCCCTTGATGTGAGGAGCTTATCCCTTTGAAGGAGGATTCTATCCCTTCATAGTTGGACCTGTAACCTCCTCCCCTGCACTATAATAAGAAGCATTGGGCTGGTTACTGGAGAGGTTAGAAGCTGAATATTTTTGAGGTGAAATGCTATTGGAACTTAGTATTCTTAGTTGATTTTTTATGAGGAGATATTACATACCTCTATGATCTCATTTGGAAGAGTGCAAGGCTTGTCAAAGTAAAGGAAATTCCTATTTCGGACCCCGGGAAGAGCTTGTTCAACATCAAGGCTGAAAATGTTGTAAGGTTCTTCTACTTCAAAGTTAATACAATTAAGTTTTTTTTTCTCAATAAGTTGTTGATTCATGATTTATTTTATGGATTCCTTGATCACCATAATAGACATGATTTATGATATTCGCTATGCAGGTGCTATTTAATGTTTTTTTGTTTGTGATTGCAGGTCCTCAAAGGTAACTCTTTCAAATGATTGAAGGATGGCTACTACGAACAAGCATTGGATCTAAGCTAGGGTCTTAACACCTTTATAGTTTTTATTTATAAATCGTATATGTCTAGAGAAAGATAGATTTGTTTGTTTGTTTGTTGCTAGACTATCTTCTGATACTAGGGAGATTGGTCTTGTCCGCAAGATTGATTTATCCGACCAACAAATTGGTGACTCCCTTGGGGATCTGGATTTGGTTTTTGGTTTTCCTTTGTTTTGACTTGCGAAATTGTTTTCATTTCTGGTTTTTTATTGATATATGTTGGCTTGGGTAGTTTTTAGAATCTGGATTGTTCTTTGTTCTTTTCGAAGTTTTCAGGGGACTGCACTTTCTCTTTACAGGCAGTGCAGGCATCTCCGCATTTTTCCTTTAGAAAACAAAGCGGGACCGCACCTATTTCTTTTGGAAGCCTGCGGACCCTGTAAATTTTTTTGAAAAACCTAAAATATCTTCTTCTAGTTAAGTTTAGGTTTCATTTAGGGTTTTTAGTGTCTACCCAGATCTACATTTTTCCTGTCAAAAATCTCTTGTGAGTGAGTTCCGATGGTATTTTTGTTTTAGATGATTTTCTAGAAGTTTTGCATGCCTGGATTGGTTTTCACTTGGTCTCTGTAGTGACTCAAATATCAAAAGCTTGAGAAACCTTAGATCACCCTGGTGTCTTTTCGTCTTCTTGATGAGTCTGACTTGGTTGTGAAATCTGTCCTTTGTGAGAAATAGATTTAGTTTTCTCCTTGCAAATCTTTGAACAAGCTTTGTTATAAGTTTTGAATTTCATTTTTACAAAAGAAAACATATCTTGATGTTTTTGATTGGTTTGTTATTCTGAACAAATGAATCCTTAGTTTATTGAACAACTAAGTAAAACATACTCAAAAATAATTGAAGCTTTTTATTCAATTTAGGTTTTTAAAAGTTTTTAGATCTCAAAATTAGTTTTTGTAATTTTGAGTGTTTTTCTAGAACTTGTAGATCTCTTTTGAAGCAAATTGTTTTTTGTAGTTTCGAGTTTTGAAAAAGGAAAGGGATTTATTGTGAGCATTAATTATTAGTCTCGTTTTGAGTTCTTATTGGAAAAGACAAAAATATTTTCTTTCCATTTCCATGTTGAAAGAAAGAATTGTTTCTTAAAGAATTGCATTCTAAAACTCTTTCTTTTAGCTAGAATTTCATTGAAACAAAAACGAATTTCTTATCATTTTAGGTGCATCTTTTTAGTGTTTTTGGAGTCGAGTCTTCACACCATCAAAGTTTCATTTCCATACCTATTGACTTAAAGAACAACCCATAAAAGAAATGCTTAATTAAAATTAATATAGTAATCTTTTCTATTTCTAGGGCTCTTATCACCAATATAGCTTAGGCTAGTATCTTGGAGTAGGAAGTAATTAACTCTCTAAGATAGTTAAAACAAACAAGTAGATACATCTTGCAGTAGGAAATAAATCCAATTGTAATTGATGCATTCTAGGAAGCTTCTCTTAAAGGAGTCAATCACGAGATCATGTCCGAACCTTTGAGACAATCAATTCGGTCTTATTGGGAAAGATAGAAGATTTGCCCATATTATAAACGGTAAACCTCAGATTAACCATTGTCGAGGAGCCTAGGGTCACTTGTTGATAAACCTCAGATTGACGATGTCGAGGAGCCTTCAAGGGGATTGAGCTTTGTTACTTTGCCCTTGTGTGTAGATCGGATCGTAGACCATTCCCCTAGTTGTATTTGCTGTTGTTGGTAACCTTAGTGTCCATAAACTTAAGATTATTTCCTAAGGTGACGGTGAAGGAAGGATCTCACTGTACCTGGAGCAAACGTCGACTGGACTCACTTGAACTCTCTGGAGGGTTCTCTTCACTCGAGATGGTTTTGTGAAGAAACTTGTGCCAATCTATTTCATTAAGCAGGTTGTGAGGGTAACTGTTCCAACTACCCTTTCTGTATTAAACTTCTACTACGTTGAATTTCATCACCAACTAGTGTTTTTAGTATGGGAAGTTACTATTTGGGTTGTAAGTTTAGAAAACAATCCTCATCCTTGAAGAAGTGAACTTAAGCAAAGCAGAGAAAGCCTCATATTTCTGAGGTAGCTACAGTTAACCCAATTTGTCATAATTTATAAAAAAAAGCGGGTACACAAAAGTTTTCTCTCAATAGATTATAAGAGTTGACACCAAATGAGATGCTCATTTGGATTGTTCGAGAGCCTGAAATTTGAATCTCATATTCATATCTATCAAAACCTCTTCACAATATAGAGATGAAGGGAACAGGATAGAAAGGAATTATATTAACATCCACAGATGACTAGCGCTCAATGGGATGGAAAATTACAGAGTATGTTAAGTCAAGTGGAAATTAGAGTGATAGATATCTTACTCTTAGACTTTGCCAAAATTATGCTCTTTTCAAACCTCTTTACCTGCTTTAAAGGCCTTGATATTGTGTTCATCCAGCCTTGAGAATGTATTCATCCAGCGCCTAGACCACCTCCCCAAGATTTTTATGTTTTTCGGAATTACCATTGTTAAATTTGAATTTCACATTCAGTGATAGCGTGGACAAGGGTCACAGAACTAGAATGGTTGAAGGGTTTTGAAACCTTGAATATCTACAGGGGAGTTTGCTAGCCATCCAAACTCATCAACAAAGAAATAGTTGTTCTTATTATCTTATCTACTACAACAACTCACAAGCTATGAAACTAGATTCGTATCCCAGGCTCGTCGTGTCCTGAATCTGACGAATCGGACACGATTCAGGTAGATTCAAATCCGAAAATTCAATTTCGTCGCGTCCGATCAGGAGATGATCAAATCCGAATCATGTCTCGATCGTATACGACGAATCCCTATTTTCAAATTCGAATCCGGAAAAAGGGATGTCGTGTGGCACTTTCACTTGTTTAGTTTGTTGTGGGCGTTTGGGAGCAAGGAGCAAAGGGTGTGGGAGAATTTTCGATGAGATTCAAGCAACAGGTAAGTGCATTTTCTCTCTTTTTTGTTTTTCATTTTTTATTACAGTAGCTTTCATGCGCATTTCTTTTACAAATTTTTTCATTTTTTATTTTTTCTTACAACATTCATGGCTCAATCAAGGGCAGTAGGGAAGGGGAAAAGGAAGGGGAAGATTGTCCCCATTGGAGTTTCCCCTCCTCTCCCATTTTCATCAAGGGCTGCAAGTGGGGCTGCAACAGTAACTTCAAATGTTGAAGGAAGACTTCCTCCTCAAGGTAACAAATATCCCTTGTGGAAATATGTCACAAGAGAGCAAGAGCCACCCAACAAGGTGAAGGGAGGAGGAAATGTGAGTTGGAAATGTAGTTACTGCCACAATAATTTCACGAGCACATATTTTTGTGTAAAATATCAATTGTTGGCTTTACTAGGCTATGGAATTGGAGCTTGTACAAATGTGTCGTTACCAAAGAAGAAAGAAATGCTAAGAGAGTCCAATGTTGGTATGGAAAATGTGGCTATAAAATAATAGAAAAACAAGAATGATGACCCCCTTCCGTTCTTGAGGAAAAGCATCAAAAAAATCCCATTTGAGAGTTCTCGTGGGGGACAAACAACAAAAAGAAAGACAATTTCACTTGGTCCAATGGACAAGATTTTTTAGAAGGAGAAACAAGCAGAGCTTGATCTCACCATTGCCTATTTTTTCTATAAAAATTTAATATCCTTTAATGTTGCAAGCTCACCTCTATTTATTGAGATGTGTCGAGCTCTAACTCAAGGGGATCCATCAAGGTATGTGCCTCCTGGGTCAGATAATCTTAGAACCACATTGTTGACGAAGGCAAAAAAAAGGTGGAAAACATTCTTAAGCCTATTAAAACATCATGGCCAACATCTGGAGTTAGCATTATTTCTAATCAATGGACAGATCCAACATGACACCCACCCATCAACTTCATGGTTTCTTCCTTGAATGGTTCATTTTTCTTCAAAGAAATGGATGCACTTGGACAATACAAGGATGCACAATATATGGGTGAGTTGTTTATTAAAGTTATTGAAGATGTAGGAGTTGATTCTTGTGTGCAAATCATTACAGATATTGCACTTGTTTGCAAGGTTGTTGGCATGATTGTGGAAGCCAAATATCCACAAGCATTTTGGACACCTTGCATTGTCCATTCATTGAATTTAGCATTGAAATATATTGCTTCTATGTGCTTTGGATTGGTAACATTATTGAGGATGCATGGCATATCTGTAACTTTGTACAAAATCATACAAATTCCCTCACTATCTACAAGGAGTACAAAAATATATCATTGTTGAAGATTGTGGATACATGGTTTGCCTCTTCATTCATCATGTTGAAGAGGTTGAGGAAGGTCAAGACCGCTCTTGGGGCGATGGTTATTTCAAAGTTTTGGACTTTTGGAGAAAGACAGATCAAGTAGCCTCTAAAAGAGTGAAGGACATAGTGTTAGATGATGCTTGGTGGGAGAGGGTAGATCTACTTATTCAGATCATGGACCCTATCATTTCTTTTCTTCGTTTTGCAGATATAAATCAACCCATCCTAGGAGAGTTTTATGAGGGTTGGGATTCCATGATCGAGTCTGTGAGAAGCATTATTTTACAAAGTGAGTGACCCAAGTATGAGACATCATCAGAGGCCTTCTTCACCACTATACAGGATATTCTTGTCAACAAATGGGACAAGAATTTCACACATTTACATTGTTTGGCTCACTCATTGAACCCAAAATACTACAACCATGAATGGCTGAATGGTGGAACTTCCCGCATATTCCCTCCTCACATGGATGGTGAAATCTCACAGGGGAGGAAAGATACATTCATATAGGTTTTTCAGGGTCGACCATCCCTTGATGAAGTGGATGATGCCTTTACAAAGTTTTCCACTGGCACTGGTCATTTTGCATGATATGATATGATTAGAGATAGGGGCTAAGAAGCCTTATTCTTGCCTAGAAAATCAGGGGCCAACAAGCCTTCCTCTATAGCAGTTAGCTATGAGGCTCCTCTCTCAGGTGACTTCATTCTCTTGTTGCGAGAGGAATTGGAGCACATATGGGAATTTGTATAGTGTCAAGAAGAGCAAGCTTGAGCAGTCCAGGGCAGAGACAATGGTGTATGTGCACACCAAATTTCATCTTATTTATAGGTAGAGGGATGAGTGGTTGAAGCGAAAAACAAAGATGTGGGATGTCTTACCTGATGATATGAGTCTAAACAACAGTGTTGAGTTGGCATTGGCCAACTTGGATCTCAATGATCTAGTGCTAGAGCCTATCAAATTTGATGATGGTGATACTGTAGAAGGGTCATAATTCACACAAGAATATGCAGAGATGACTTTGGATACAAAGGAATAGGATGAAACAGAGGAGAGAAGTGGTGACCATGATGATGAGGACAATGATGTTGATTTTGATGATGACTATGAGGATTGATGACTCATGAGTCATGAGCTACCTACTGCCTTGAGGTTGTATACTTGTAGTTATTTTGTATTTGCTATTTCTATTTGCCATTGCCATTGCACTACCTATGTAAACAGTACACATTTTGATTTTGATGACTTAATGAGAAAACTACAGTGTATTTATCTTACTATCTTGTCTTTTGGATCATTGATGAATTGAATATGTATTATAATTTATGATTTATCATTTATGTCACAATTGTATTTGTAATTTTGTATGCATAATGTTACTTTGTAAAACTTACATCTAGATGAAAATCTATGTTTCGATCAATGAATTTGTATCATGAATGAGAATTTGTGTAAGAAATAACTAATTTTTAATATATCTATATATATATAACGTATCCAAACGTGTCTTGTTCCCACAGTGTCTGTATCTGACACTTGAATCCTTGTATCCATTGAATCCTGAATCCTAGTGTCAAGTGACTTAGCTCACCAACAATTTTATTTCTATCCTCTAAACCCAATAGTATTTGTGTATTTGAACCACAAAGAAGTGAACAAAGTGATATGTTCTACATTAATAGTTACGTTTTCTTGCCAACAACACAATACTCAAGATTATATTTTTAAGTGATGGGGACACCCCTAGAAACCTGTTCAGCATGGTAGAACATACATACTCATACGACGACCATAAGCGCACAAATAGAAAAACAATTGCATAATTTATTGGAAATGGACACCCACATGCATTGGCATTCCAACATGACAAGCTAAGAAAAGGCCCTTTCACAAAGTGGGTAGGTACCTTGCAAGAGAAGGGAAGATCATCATGTTCTTGCCAGAGCAAATGGTCATTTAGTGCTTTATTTGTAAGATTTAATGGTCATTTAGTGCTTTATTTGTAAGAGAAGGTACTTTCATGTCTAGAAATGGAAGGTTGACTTTTTCTTGTGAAAAATGAGAAGGTTGAACTGCAGTCATATAAAATTAAAGCTTGAGTTAATAGTAACAAAAAATGGAAAGTTGACTTTTTCTTGTGAAAAATGGGAAGGTTAAAGTGCATTTATATAAAATTAAAGCTTGAGTTAATAGTAACAAAAAATGGTAGGTTCAGACAATTCTATTTAACTCTGATACATGACCAATTGGTCCATGCTAAGAATTTCTGAGATTTAATGGAAGATTCCTTAGAGATATTTAATGCATATTCTAAGGGATTTTTTGTTGTTCCCTTCTCAACAAACTCTACAAATACTAAAACCAGGCATCAAGCCCACCAAGCTACCTCATCAAAAATTGCATATAAAGTTGAAGAACCACCGAAGACTAACTTCTGAAAGTTATCTGTTCATTAAACCATTAATAAACATTGGTATTAAATTGTTTATCAATACTATACAACACATAAATGCCAAATTCTAGAGAAAATATATCAATAGCATTCTAAAATGTCTAATAAAAAATTGGATTATGTTATATCATTTTACCCAATTTATTTTCCTCCCTGCTAAAATCCACATAGAAAAATCTACGAAATAACAACATCTAACTCAAATAATATCTTCAACACACAAAAAGAATAAATCTGTGATTGAATTATAACAACAATGAATGGTTAAAAAAAATACAAAACCTCAGTCAAGTAATAAACTAAATGCAATGTAAATATTTTGAATTTCCCCAACTCTATTGGCTTTCTGAAATCTTGCATTTTTCCAGCTGCTTTCCGATTTCATTCAAGTAAGAGATAGGTATAAATGACAAAACAAACCATTCAATTCCTCGTACATATATTGATATCAGTATTTATCAATGCTTGGTGGGCTCAATAGCAGGGCACACCTTATACTGGCACAAACAATGGAGTCATTCATGTTAAGATATTTTTTAGTTTCCACCTTCAGTTAGTCAGTGAATGGATCAATCAACACATAATGAATAGATAAATGAACACATGATATTAGTCACAACTCCATTATAAACATCTTGAGCCGCGGGACCAATAAGTAATGATCACTATCTGTCAGTGACAGTCAGCAATGGCACGCTTTCAAAATGCTGAACACAAACTGTAACTTAAGCAATGGAGTGGAACAGGGCATGCAGGAACACAAGGTCTACTCCTTTTAGGCTCAAATAATTCTATAACTAAAATGGCAGATGCATATTTCCCTGCTGCTTGGACATCAAGCGCTAGGTGTTTTGGATGTGGGAAACCCTGCAGGAACACAAGGTCTGCTCCTTTTTGGCTCAGATAATCTCATCTGTGAAATACCAGCTGCAAGAGCATCTACAATTTTTGGCTCAGATAATCACATCTCTGAAATACCAGCTGTCTTAGACGTGAGAAACCCTGCAAAGTCCCGACGAAAGATTCATCTTCTCCATACTCTGTTGGAATTGAATTTGCAAACTGCGCTCTTTTCTCCCTTTTATATGAAGACAATGGAAGTGGGGTTTCTTCTAAGCATTGATCCTTCACTGCAAGGGAACAGTTTTTCCCTTTTGGAATGCTGGGTGGAATATTTACATTAGACTCCGTGTAAGGAATGCTGGCTGGAGTCTTTACATTAGACTCCGTGTAAAACTTGATCCAAGGGTGGCCTGCAGCCACAGATGATGCAAATATGGTCATAATTACATTTTAAGAGAAAATAAAGATAACAGATATACAAAATATTTAATTATCAGCAATGCAACAAATTTACTCACTCAGTACTTGCTGCGGAGAAGGTCTCTTTTCCACATCCCTTGAAAGCATCCTTGATAGCAAATCCCTTGCTAGCCCTGATATGGGCTGCCACACTTGAGAATGAAAATCTAACTTTACTAGTTTTATTGCCTCAAAT
>APFE030666869.1:0-10326 GCA_000404065.3 Pinus taeda | reverse complement strand
AATAGATTTCTTCTCTATTCTCCTTAATGGCTCTCCCATGACCACCTTCACTCCTTCATGAGGAATTTGACAAGGGGGTCTCCTCTCCCCATTTCTCTTCATTTAAGTTGTAGAAGGCCTAGGTTGGGTCATTAAAGTAGCAATATTTTTGGGAAAGGTGAAAGGAATCAAGGCTTTTGGCGAATCTCTTGATCTCTTATCAACAATTCGTGGATGAAACCATGTGCATGGGGTTCCTAAAATAAGATAAGAAAGAGTCATCAACTAGTTTCTTGATGAATACATGGAATTTTTGGGAACTATGATCAATCAATCCAAATCTCAAATTTTCTTCTTCAATATCCTACCAAAATTTCAATCTCATCTAACTCAATTTTTGGGTTACAAGAGAAGCCTCTTTCCTTCCAAATATCTGGGAGCTTTTTTGTTTAAAAGCTCTCTATAAATTTGGCTTTGGTCAGAATTATTAGGAAAAATGAATGCAAATCTAGTCAATTAAATAATTTTCTCTCTTAACATTACAAGGAATTTAGTGCTTCTCAAATCATTCCTACAGGCTCTTCTTTCCTGCCTATTTTTTGCATTAGCATCTCATAATACTATTCTATGATCCATTCATAGCCTTCAAAGATCCTTTCTCTGAGGAGGAGCCTAAAAGCAAAAAATAATGGAATTTGGTGGCCTAGGATAACTATGACTTGCTTCCATTAAATCAGAGAATGACTAACATTGAGAGACCCAAAAACACTCAGCACAATTCTAGGGGAAAAATCCTAGTGTGATTGGATTCAAGGAGGACAAATCTTTGGAGGAAAATGTTTGCATAAAATTATGGACATTAAATCCCCCCCTTGAAACTCATTCACATATAATCCACTCAATCATGATCATCTATATGGAATATATCCAGGAAAGGAATGAAGCTCACATAACAACATTGCTTCTAGGAAATACAAAAAGGAAAAGAAGACATGTTCCGGGATGAATCATGGCAACAAATCCTAAAATTTGACACTCAACCAACACTGCATAATTGTGTATCACAATGATAGCAAGACATAAAAACAAAATGGTTAATTATTGGTCATAAGATAATCTTAATGTCTAGTGAAGACAATGGTGCAAGGAGGAGGAATGGGGGGAATAACTAAACATAGGGGAATGGGAACCCTTCTTGCAATCTCTCCAGCAAAGGCTCATCCTAATCTCAAGAGATAGAGACAAATTAAGATGGGGATATAGATATAAAGGAAATTTTAAAGTGAAGGAATCACATCACTTAGAGGATAGGCATGATGATCATCCTAAGCAATATGTGTGTAAGATTGTATGGGGAAAAAACCTTTGGTCAAAAGTTTCCTTTTTTTGGCTCCTAATCAATGCCTAAACACTAACGAGGGATAAATTGATCAGGATTCTAGGGTACCTGTTGGACACCTAATCCTCTAAGGGTTGTTGTGGAAGTTGAACAACCGAAAGGAGTCCAAGAGACCACTTGGAATATGAATCCAACGGTCACACCATGTACTATAAATGTATATCATTTGTTAATAATAGAGGCACTCTCCTGTTTATCTTTCATATGTTGTTCCTGCCATATGTGTGTTTAACATGGTATCAGAGCAGATGATCTCCTGCCTTGCTCAATTGTGAGCCACTTGTTTTCTGTGGCCTTTTTATACATGGTAGTCCTGTACCTTTGTTCTAGACTGCCATCTCTGTCAAATCTTTGTTGCTGAATGAGTTGGTCGAGAGATGAATGTTATACCATACCTTGAATTTCGTGAACCGCCTTAATACGCTGCTCTCTAAAATCTGCAGCATAACGCCCCAATACACTGCTCTCTGTACCTGTCAGTTTTTCCTATTCGCTGCCTCTCAAAGATCTGCATGTCCATTATTCTTCATATGTTCAATCTTGCCTGAACTTGAGCATTTTCAATGTGCACCTCAGCTAACACTCCATTAATTTGGCCTTTGTCAGAAATCTATTTTCTCATTGTTGTCAGGGACGATTTCTATTATAGATTTTGCCTTGAACAACAATTCGTCTAACCTTGTGCTCGTTGGCCTGTTCTTAGCGCTATTGATGTTAATCTGTATTTTCCCTCTGCTCATAAAACCTGCTACCATACCCTGTCTGCTTGTCAGAACCGTTGCCCTCCATCGTTTCTCTGTTTGAGAGCCAATACCTAATGCTTCCTTGAAGAACGCTCTTCCTAACATCTGTGCACTTGATTGTTTCTCTGTGCATATACTGTACGAGGTCGACTGGGGGTCCATCTACATGTCGTTCTAACCTATCATTCCAGAATTCTCCGTCCTCCTGTGTGGTTTTCTGTCAGCGCTACAGACTTTTAGCATTACATTGAATCATAGTCTGATCACTGCGTTCCATGTGTAGAATTGAAAGGATGCATTGCATGGTATGTACATTTTATGTTGGGCAAAGTGCGTTAAGGCTAGTTTGAATGGTTTTTGGTATACCTTACCATTGTAAAATCTATTCTGGTTACCATATTTTTACTATTTCAGCATCCGACTTAGCACCATACCACATCGCATATCATCATCCCACCAAACCACTGTTGCTCTCTGTCTCATGTGTTTTTTAATATATCTAACGTTGTATCACACCGCCTCCTCCTCGCTCTAGTTTTACAATCTATCCAAGGAAATATCATTGCAGTTACACCATATCATCAGTCATAATCTATTCATTTAACATTGTCACAGCATTAAGTTGAATGTTGTTGTTGTCTCGGCATTAAGTTGAATGTTGTCTGATACGTTGTGCCTCCCCACGGCTCCCATTCAGTGGTATTCATTTAACATTATGTATAAACATTGTGTATGCATAGTTTCATGCCACCATTGGTAAAGTTGCCTCCCATTGTGGAATGATGAACTAAATTCTCTCACAAAAATGGTTGCTTGAGTCTGGAGAATCAGAAGCACCACAGAACAGCTTCGCATCAGTGTGGAGAGCAGAGAGACTCTACATTACGGCCGAAGTGGAATCGATTGAATTGAGTTGGAATGCACATTTACAAAGATACTCTATGGAAGTTGAAGCGATTGAGTTGAGTTGGAACGCATAACTGCAAACATACTCCTTGTATTCCACAAAGCCCAACCTATTGATTCCCATTTTGGAACAATTCTTGGACCTACATATAACATCTTTGGTGGTGGAAGGCGTATTCGTGTTTTGGGCAAGAATTGATTGTTTTGCACAGGAAATGTTGTATTCATATGATATTCATGTCATTGTACGTGGAGCAAACAAACTGTTTCCTCCATGTGTTGGGTTGAGCGATTTACTGAATGGGCACATTGGTTACTGTCCTTCCACATCGATCGTAGAACTTGTTCACACTTGTTGATGGTCTTTGTGATTTGTTGATGACACATTTATGATTTGTTGTATTTTCCTCCAAATCTAATAAGAAATTACTGCCTGCATTGCTTTCGACTATCTGTATAGGGAGCCGGCCGTCCGTCTGTTGATTGAAATTCTTGAGTGGTAATTTCTTAGCATAGTGAAGGCTCACATATTACTGTCATCTTTTATCTTTGAGACCTGGGCATTTTTATTTGCACTAGAAATGTGTATGGCCCATGCATATCCATTTGGATAGTACCTTCCTACGAGTATTGTTGTTGCATTTGGAGTTTACCCTGTTGCAGTTGTATTTGTGCATGATATGTGCGTTGATCATTTCTATTTCATTTCAATTGTAATGGCGAGTTGGTTAAAATGATGACTTTCTACATTGAATATGTGTTGCAATGTGGTGGTGTGTTGTGCGTTTGAGGGTGAAGAAAGTGTGTTGGTGTGTTTACAATTCCGTGAGCACTTGTGTCATCCAAACTTTATATGCTGCATTATTTTTATGCGTTGGTGAATGGAGCATATGTTTTGAAGGTCGTGGTATGTTTATGTTGGAGAGTGTGTAATTCATGGTATGCTTTGCAAGTAGTATGTGGTATGGTGGTTCTTCTCTTTGCATTAACAGCTTGAATCGTACGACAAATGACAAATTATATGTGCATTGAGTTATTTTTAAGGTTGTGTAGTATATATATGTTGATGTTTTCTCTGCTTTGAATTATATACCCTGAATTGTAAGTTGTGCTCTTTCCAAAGCTGAAATTTTCTTGGTCAATGGTAATGTTGACTTGCTGAAGGTTCCAGATTTCCAGTGATAATGAAAAGATTCTTGACATAGTATTGTGAGTGGGTGTTGCTTCTTCATTTGTTCATATTTGTGATTAGTTTTTAAAAGGTATAATTTTGACAATGGAGAATATTGCTCAAATTAGTGAACTATTAGAATTCTTGAAAACTTTGATGCATTCTACTGATCATGATATAGTGAAAATCAATAAGAACACTCTCTGTGATATTAAAACCTATCTGCAATATACACAAGAAAAGGTAGAATTTTTGGAGCTTGAATCTCAGCATCAGCAAGAAGAATTAAAATAGAGGAGTCATCATTCTGAACCTGTTTATGTTTAGAACAATGAAACAGACTCCCATAAACAGCAAGTCAATAATGTTACAAATTCATATCTAGAGCCCAATGAGGCAGCAAGGTTACATGTAGATGCAGAAATTCAGTCTGCATTTCCCAAGCCCATCATTAGACCTTGGGAAGAAATTGTCCACAACAAGCATAGAACATGTCTTAGATATGACAAGGAGGTTTCCTTTCATATTCCAGATTACTCAAAGTCCATTTAGTTTTAGAGTGTTGGATTCCTTCATGACAGCTCAACTTCAGCTGTTCCAGATTTTGCTCCTGTTCCACAGCAACAACAACAGATTATGAAATACTAACATTGTGACCAAGTTGGCCATATGAAATATCATTGTTTTGACCTTGATCCATGTAAGCACTGTCATAAAACTAGTCATTCTTCAAAAAAATGCTTCATAAACAAACCTCCTGCAAGAACAAAGATTCATCTTGGATGGATCGCTTCTTGGTAATGGGCTTCAACGACCAAGAAGATATTTCGCTCATACAACAAGATTTTTTTCTCGAATATTGAACAGTCTTACAGTTGAGTTTTCTCCATCATCTCACCTTGTATCTGACAGGGGGGGAAATGATGGTCATCTACAAGCCTCAAAGTCACATCAAGTGAGCCTGAGCTGCAACCTGCCACACCAGATTCAGAGTTGTAGCTAGAGACAAAGATGCCCCTGAGCATGCCTTGATTTTGTGAGACCTCTTCAAAGAATTGGGGACACTTCCTCTAGCAGAAGACTTTAGCTTCTTGCCAGCTTTAGAAGAGTTCCAGGAGTTGCATTAAGCATTCCAGAGTTGTTGGTCATCCTTAAACCATCACAGATTGAGACCTCCCTTTTCAGGTTGAGGTTCTCCCTTTGATGCGGGGTGAGACCTCCCTTTCATGGTTGAAGGTTTCCCTCTTCAAAACATCAGGAGCACTTCCTCTAGCAGAAGACCTGAGCTTCATACCAGAATTGGAAGAGTTTCGGGAACTGCACTAAGCGTTCCAATGTGGTGGTCATCCTTAAAACCATCACCCTTTATACCAACATTTCAAAGAGCACATTCAGCCTAGTGCTACCATGGTTTTTGCACATTTTGTATTACAACTCTCTTCTTGGACTCATACATAACCCTTCGGATTAAGGGGGGGAATGTTGGACACCTAATCCTCTAAGGGTTGTGGAAGCTGAACAGCCAAAAGGAGTCCAAGAGACCACTTGGAGAATATGAATCCAACGGTCACACCATGTACTATAAATGTATATCATTTGTTAATAATAGAGGCACTCTCCTATGTTGTTGTTGCCATGTGTGTGTTTAATAGTACCTCATTTTTCCATCTATGTAGAGTTGCCACAAAGGGTGTCAAATATTTGTTCAATACCTACCCATTTACAGGCTTCCTTTGGACTTACACACACCCGTTGATGCATCAATCCAACAAAAATCGATTGAGCATACCTCACACCCTCAGAAATTGGAGGTAGAAGGTTTTTGACAGTCCCATTCTCAATAGGATCTAAAATCTCCTCCTAGGCTTCATCCTTAGGGCCTTGTGTAAAGTATGAAATTGTGAAATTTTCCACAAAAGCAATCAGTCATTGACTATTATCTGGTAAAAAGTTATTAAGGCAATATCAAGGAAAAAATACTCATTCAACAATGGTCGTAAAAAATATTGAAATCTAATGACATCGAATCCAATCATGCCTCCATTCTTGGGTTATCAAGCTAGGGCCCTTCCTATCCCTAAGAGCCCCCCTCAAATCTCCCTTACCATTTGAGATGCTGGGTCTCCTCCCTTATTTTATCAAACTAGAATTTGGTGGAGCCTCTGAAGGAAATCTTAGAACCACTAGATTCAGTGAGGTTGATTCAAACACTATCATGGATATTCCATAGGATAGTTCCTCACACTAGATATTCTAATATATAATGAAAAATATGAAATCTACACTATGAGAGTTAATTTTTCCTTAGATTTTTGGATTCATTAATTACTATATTATGATTACACATGTGAATATGAAATTTTGAAAATAAATAACAAACATAAATACAATCACTCACAACCATAATAACATAATATATCTCCTCAGAAACCCCTGTGAGAGAAAACCTAGCTAGAAGGTGAGGCTTCTTTTCTCTCTCTTTCTCTAAATGGAAACGGATGCAAGTATAAGGAAGTGATACATGTGGCTCATGGGCCACTATAGTGCACAAAACCTCCCTATTTTCTCTCTCTCTACCCACTCTCAGTTAGTCTACTCATATATGGAACAAAAATGCACTCAAATAGAATTGGAACCCCTCTTCCTCCTTGTGGCTTGATTATAACACAACCCAATAGCCTACTAGTGGTTAAGTTTGACTCATTTAACTCTGAACTATATTTAAAATTTAAACTCTTCTAGAGTATTCTTCATCGTGAGATGTTTGATTGTAACCTACCTGAGATGTAACACCATGTGTGTATTGTTGTGGATGCAAAGCATTTAACTGTCATTAAGTGAATATTGTTGTAGTTTTTTTAGTTTAGCAACAATTTATCATTTTTTTTGACATACATGCTTCAATGGTTGTGGCGATGCATGAGAGTTAGATGGAGACACACTTATTGCAAAAAATAGACATCCTTCGAAATTTATCGATTCCTCACTCATATTTTTCAAGATGAGGTGCATGTGTACATTGTTGTGGATACATTAGTGTTATAATAAGTTGTCTCCATAATTTTAGTTGATAGATAACTAGATTTATTCGTTGTTAAGTGAATGTAGTTGTAGTTCATTTAGTTTATTAGATACATTTGATATCGATAAGTTGGATGGGCTGTGGCTATGTGTGGCAGTTAGGAAGAGATATGCATGGATTGAAAATGCTAGATCTCCTTTAGAATCTATTGGTTCCTCATTTTTCTTTTTCAAGATGAGGTGCCATGTCTTATTTCAACCCATTTCTACTTCTTTTGTTACCAATGTCAATGATTGATTACATGTTTAATCAATATCTTTAATGTTATAGTTCTTTTTTTCTTCTTGACACTCTAATTATTTTTCTCTTTTCAATATAGGAATGTAATTACATATATGTAGGTTATGAGAAACAATAATACTTTTTATAATGCATATCAACAACAATTTACAAATTACTTAATTAATAATATCCAATAATGTGATATGAATTGATGGATATTATATGCAATGTAGGTAGGATAATGGAGTTAGCATGATATGAATATGCACAATTATATGCAGTTTGGGGTATTAAGAACTCTTATTAATTGGTTACGAGAGGCTTTGAGAGAGGTTGGGTGCGGCGCTTTGGATATAATTTTTTACCTACAAATTGGAAAATTAAGTTTGTTTATGACTCAAGACATATATATATATAAATATATATATAAAAATATATAATAGAGTATATAAATATCACATTAATTATATAATTGTTTTATTATTTAAGAATAAAAAAAATGGAATGCATGCATTATTTTCAGTGCCAGGTCAGGGAGCGAGTGGTGGTAGTCTGGCGGGGAAAAACTATCTAGCGGAGAAAGTGGAAAAGCTGGAGACCTGGATGGTACACTTTGAAGGGCACGTTTAGTACAACTCTCATCCTCTGCCTCCTCCAGGAAATCCTCTGGATAACCCAACTTCTATCACCTCAGACGATTAGTATGTCCTTTGATCTTCTTTACATTTTATTTGTCTATTGGAGCCTATGGCCCTCTCATTTTTGGACAATGTAACTAGCGTCCTTTTTGTATTTTTGCCATCTTCTGCAGACTTTGGCCAACAAACCTGGTCGGGATGGGACCACATGTTTTTTTGAAGCATCGAATGTATATCTTTTTTCTGAAATGAATAAAATGTTCACTTTAAAAAAAAATACTTATTATATTTATTCATTATAAAGATCTTTACAATATTTTAGTTAAAATTTTATGACAATTAAATTAGGTGATAAAACTTATTATAATTAAGTATTGAGAGTAGTAATTACTAGTTGTTATTCTTGAATGTGTTTAATTCTTCATCATTATTCAAAATAAGCTATCCTACCTAAATAGGTAACATATTAGTGGTTTGTGAGTGCATACTTTTACTTTGATACTTTTGGGTCACACACAATTAACTTATTTTCTTCTCATCAAAGAAAATAATCTTATCAATAATCCAGTTCA
Organism: Pinus taeda; assembly: GCA_000404065.3. Classification (NCBI taxonomy): domain Eukaryota; kingdom Viridiplantae; phylum Streptophyta; class Pinopsida; order Pinales; family Pinaceae; genus Pinus; species Pinus taeda. The sequence continues at coordinate 1,614 of APFE030666869.1, read as the reverse complement.
CATTCAACCTCAAAGGTTTGGTTATAGTCTACTTTTGCTTGCCAGTTGGATTTAACAATATTTTCCTTATCTTTACCACAAAGTTCAAATATATTGTACTTTTTCCTGTGTTAGATTTAGATTTATCCACATCAAGCAACTATCAACAAAGTGAAAATATAATCATCGTTAAGTGATCTTTGTCGTTTTTGTATGGCAGTTTGCAATATTAATGTACTTGTTATGTATTTTGGTTTATGATAATGAATTAATGATTGTTACTGTAGTCTTTGCATAATAGAATACTATGTGGATAGGTGCCCACTAAGTAAATACTTGCTTAAATTATGGTGAGCAACTATCCACGTAACATTATGTAGTGTAAACACCACAATAACAATCATTATTATGACATTTGGCAAGTATAATTTCTTTTTAGATTTTAGATTTTTTAATATAATTTTTATATCTCATAATTCAATTTAAAACCACATAAAAATAACCATCAACCAATTAGAAAAAAACAATTTACTTTAAATTTTTTGAAATACTTAGTTTAATATTTTTTTTTTTCAAATTTTAATAAACTTAATAAAATTTGTTTAAAAATTTCAAACAAATTAAAGATCAATTTTTTTTACCAAAAAAAAAATATAATCTACCTTTCAAAAATATAATATAATAAGAGTGGACGAGCAATTTATACGTAATTACTAAATTTAGGCTTTTGTGATCCTTATTACGAAAAGTAAGAAAACTTTTGGTAAAAATCACATCATCAGAGTTTTGTCGACGCATTTCGAACCATCCAGTGTGGTTTATCGTCAAGGCAAGATGAAAAACAAAATCTTGGCATCAAGTTAAATAGATGAAAAGAATTTTTTCAGCCATTATACTATAACTGTTAGATTTGACTAAATAAATAATATTTTCACATAAATAAAAACGATTAGATTTGACCAAATAAATAATATTTTAATATAAGGAAATAATTGTTAGAATATAATTGTTAATATTGAATTAAGGAAAATAATTAATTAAAATGAATTTTTAATTAAAATAGAATATATTAAAAATAATATTTTAGGTCAAACTTAAAATAATCAAACAATAATTTTTTTATAAAAATAATATAATAAAATTAAAAATAATATTTTGGGGTCAAACTTAAAAATAATCAAAAACAATTAATTCTAAAAACTTAAATAATAAAATAAAAATAAATATATGGTCAAACTTCAATTAAAATATTTGATCAAACCTTTAAATAATCAAATCTCTAAAATAAAATAATATTTAGCTTGAAACTTAAAATAATCCAAAACAATTAATTCTAAAGGCTTAAAAAATAAATTAAAAATAATAAATTGGTTAAATTTAAAAAAATAATAATAATACAAAATAATTAATAATAATAATAAATAAGTATGTCAATATTTTTTAAATGTCAACGAAAATATATCTAGGTAAAAAAAATCGATTTCATATGTTTTAATTAATTGAGTTGTCTTTAGTGAGACTTTTTGGAAGCTTTTCTGGTGAGTTTTTCCGGTCTAATTTCTCTAAAATCCAACATGAATTTATTGAAATCACAAGCTTGATGGGTAGCCCTTGCGCAATCAAAGTGCCCTAGGG
>APFE030666868.1:271724-305739 GCA_000404065.3 Pinus taeda | reverse complement strand
GATTGTTGCTAGACCCCTGTGGGGCTAGTGGGATCCACCTCTGTCCGCAGAGGGGATTTACCTCCGCAACACTAACTATCATTCTCATCAACAAGTTGACCTATAACATACTCATTAGCAACATATAATGTAATCATCAGGTTATCTAATATAAAACAACAATAGCAATTTATACAACTATAGGTTACTATCATTGTTGACTATCTGACACATGTGCATATAACTACACTAATAAACTAACATCTATCATGAATGTAACCATAACCTTAAAAGCCATGTACAAAAACCTAATGTATATAAACCTAATGCATATAATAATCATTGACTTACATACCTGCATGCCAAACATAAAATACATGTTACGGTCTTCTCTTACCCCAAAGTCCAATGCTCAACCTCATTATGGTGCTCTACATCTCCTGCTCTATCTCAGCCAACACATTAGCATCATAACATACCAATATCACCTTGATGACCTAAATTTCATACCATGACTTCATAAGTCATGTTTGACCTAGTATTCATGTATAACTATAACCAAGACCATACATCCATGACCACAACCATTACTCCACTAAACACATTGCCTCATGCAACTATCAAGCTGCATAAACAATGCTTAATCAACTACACATAAGCATAATCACATGTAGTCGAGCATAAATGATCAATTCTTTTAGTCAACCTACAAGACTAATGCACATAATCAATAATCAAGAATGAAAGACAACATACAAGGATGTAATCAAGCTTCATATACTCATGTAACCAATCATATACTCCTGATGATGCATTCCATAAAATCAACATCAAGTTCCTCATGAAATCCTCACTATAACCATGATCAATCATTATGAAATGCAACAAGCACATGGAATGCAAGTGTAAGAGACACACATGCAACTGACATGCATGGATGCCCAACACATTCACCCAAGGAGAGCACAACCATGCTCTGATACCACTCTGGGGTATTAGGTATGAACCAATCAAAGTGCAACCCACTCTAATACCAATATGTGGTATCAGATATGACCCAAAGAGAGAACAACCCACTCTGATACTAGTATGTGGTATTAGATATGACCTAAAAAGAGTGCAACTTGATCTGATACCAATCTGTAACACTCCCCCTCCCAAGTCTACCCAAAGTAACCATGCCAACCCGGGTAAACATGAGGAGAGATGCTACTATGATCGGATTCAACCTCCTATGTCACCTTAAGGAAATGGAATAAGTAGAACATCATATACAACCATTCAACATCATCAACAAGGTCCTCAGGAGACAAGTTAGCCACTCAGATAGCCTGTCCCTGGGTCCCACTACTATTCTACAGCTCTTAGGCCATAGTCTCTCTCATGCTATGGGCAAGGGAGCAACCAAAGACCCAAAGTCACTCTCATAGGCCTGCCTGCAAGCAACTATGGGCCAAAATTGCTAGTTATGTGCCATTGACCCCAGGACTTAAGCCACTTTTCTAGCCCAGAATCCCAACCCTTGCCCAGAACTTGTTCTAACTTCTAGAATTCATTAAAAACATGATAATAATGCTGATGAATAAAAATTCACCCTTAGGACTAGGCCTGAGAATCGCCAACTAGGACTAACATTGTGTCAAACACTTGGCATTAATGCAACCTACAGGTCTAGGATACAAGAAAAAGCATAAACGATTGAAACAACTTATGAAATATAACCAGAAGGATCACCTCCTTCTCCATTGAACTACTACATCATAAATTAGGTCTTGCATCCATCATTTTAACAGTTGCAAGTAAATAGATGAAATAACCAAGACATAAACCAGTCATTCAACCATGCTTATAACAAACATAAAACCATATAAATATGAGAGATATGAAAACCATTAAATTCACATATAAATCAGTGCAAAAGTAAGAGAAATTAGTTGTTATTAACCAAAGGAAAATCTGGCTAGATTCGAGACTTCCACGTACCACCCAACCATAGACATGGATAAACCAAATCTCTCTTTTAGCCAGTCACCCCCATGCCATCTTCAATACATGAATATGGGATCTCATAGAAAAACCAAGAGAATCCAGTGGTTAAACCACATCCACCCTCATCAAACTGTGATCACACAAAAATTGGTGCTCCAATCACAACCAAACCAAACTTGGAATGCCATATGAAATCCATCACTATCCTTGAGGAATTTTCTGTCTCCTTGTCTCTCAGGCTTTACCGCAATCCAAACCAGGATCAGTAGGCCCTAAACTGAGACTAATCCCTTAGGCTCTACCATGTATCCTACCAAAACTGGTTAAGATATTCCTATGCCTTTGGGAATGGAACTTGAGACCACCTCTACCTCGGATTTTGAAATCCATATGGATATTTCAAAGCTCAAAAACCAAAATAATATCCCAACATACCATGGCATCTGGAAAAAGGCAAGGCTAGGCTAAAATCCACTGTCATAAACTAGAAAAACCATGCCATTGACAACAAGAGAACCATACACCAACATGTAAAACCATGCATGTCCAAACCAGCTAGGAAATCACACATGCAAAAGGTTACCTACAATTATTCCTACTGAAGCTGCTTAATCATTCTTTCCTTTCCTTAATCCTTGCTCGCTTTTCTTTTCCTTTGCTCCAAACTAGAGTGCTCCAAGAAAACTCTAAGTGACCAAGAGTGAGAGAGCGAGAGAATATGAGAGAGCACCAAACTTGCAATGACCAAGCCTTACATAGACAAGACTAACATTGAGCAACCTGTCAACTGATCCTCAGAAGCCTTTTTATCAATGAGGTCTCTAATTTCTTCATTTTCTTCATTTTCCTTCATTTTCCTCCTCACATGCAGCCTATGACCTTTTACCTTCCTTTTCTCCTAATTTCCTTTATTTTCATAAATAAATGTACCTTTTTTCCTTTTAATGCCTTAGCCTATGCCAATTTTCCTTAGCCAAAATACACATTCATTGATGCCCACTAGGATATATTTTCCCAACATTTAGATTGGAATATGTGTCCCTTACCCGTGTTCTTATTTTTCATTTATTTACATTATTACATGGAATTTTCACTAGGGTTGTACAACACCAAGCATCGGATTCCTTACACCCCCACCAGACTTTGACATCCCAATTTAATATCAGGCACTTGGCCTACAATATTAGGCATTTTGTCTCATCAAGATGGTCCCATGGCCCCTTAAGAGCTATACAAGGCAAAGGAACCATTGGCATATGTAGTGTTGATTGAGTATGTCCCCAGCCCATATGGTGTTACATATTCTCCCTTGTAGGTATGGGCTCCCATAATATCATCAAATAAATTGGCCCTCTTGGCCCATTTGTGAATTTCCTGTCAATCACCACATCTCAACATGTAACAAATGCATTAGTTATAAATATAGTATCATAGAAAATAATCCACATGCCAACTCTTGCATGTCATTATGATAACTTAACATCATTGTTAATCATCACATTTGAATAGTAAAAAACCTACATGCTCATGCATGTAACAAAATTTTCATGTGATTGCAACATAAAATAACCTCATAAATTATAACATCAACATATCAACATCAAAGACATATCATGACATCAGATAATAAACTAACCACATGTCAATATAATCTCAAATCATAACATCATAAACCCTATGCATATCATATTCATCATGAGCATACAATATTATTATCATAACAACTAAATAAACAATAACCACATGTGCATCATTATCCATGTACCATCATAGCATGAAAACTCAATCATAGTGTATTATTTAGATGTATAAAAAAGTTAAACAGTAAGACATGATTTAGATACTCCACAAAGGTATCTATCTAAGCTAAGTTATGCATTCCTATCTAGTTCATGACACAACTTAATGAAATAGATAAGGCAAATCATGAAAATTAACTTTTACATCTTCCCAGGTAGTTCACCCTCTACTATATTGGTCCCATGAGGCCTTGACTTGCTCAAACTAACGATTCATAAGTCAACAAACTCAATGACCTAGTGTACAAAATGGATCAACCAAAAGGACTCCCTTGGAAATTTTTGGACTCCAAAATGGTGGCTTGGTGCTCATCCTAATGATGGTTTACAATGGCATGATTTCGATGTTGGGTCTATGGCTTTTCTCCTTTTTCTTGGTGTCCTTATTCATTAGATCTTGCTACTTTGGACAATCCCTTCTATAATGTGGAACCCCACATTCCCAACATTCTAATTGACCTAGATACCCTATTGTCCTTGTCCACCAACTCCTCTAGCTCTACTACTAGTCCTTTTTAGTAGCAACGACCCCCAAGAGGTTACACTAGAAATTCTAGGAACATTGTTTTGTGTTCCTTTGGGTTTATATTGGTGTCTCCTTTTTCTACTTCCAATCTCCTTGGGGGATTCCTTCTCTATATTTTCATCAACCATCATTTTCCTTTTCATATTCATCATCCTCTGGACTTGTTTGGACAAACTAATGGTTGCTGCCATAGTGGTGGGTTTCCACATGGTAGCTTACGCTCGAACCAAAGGATCGAGCCCATGCAGGAATATTTTAGCTTGATGTTTATCATTTTTCTAGTCCACATGATGGACAAATGCATAGAATTCAACTTCATATTCTTTGATAGATCTACCATTCTATTGCAATCCATGGAAAGCCCCTATTTTTTGGTGTTTGTATTTATTTGATAGGTACCTGGTTTTGAAGGCTTCCTCAAACATCTCCCAAGTAACTTGCAATGGGGTGACTTGCATCTTTGTCTCTTCATTTACCCACCATAATAAAGCTTTTACTTTTAGTAGACTAATTTTTATTTCAACCTTTTCCCTTGAAGATTATGCCTAAAATATAAGTCTCTCTCTTGACACCAATTACCCAAGCTTCTGCTACTGAAACCCCTTCTTGACCTGTGAACTCTAGCAATTTGTATTTTTGGACTTCTTTCATAATATTGAGGTTTTTTTGTCTATCTTCAGCATTGAATTGAAAATTTAAGTCTTATCTTTTTTTTGTTACAACTCCCTTCCTTGACCTTGATCATTCCTTTGACTTTGGCCTTGGCTGGTGACCCAATCCTTAAAGATGGTTGTCATTTCCCTAAGGGGACGTAATATGGCTTATTTCATTAGGGTTCCAATGTTATGAAACTAGCTCACAAAAAGATAGAAAAGATAGATCAATGCCTTATAATTCAACCTCTTTGAGTGGGCAACCTCATTTACATTACATAAATGAACAATTCTTGGATGATACAAATGATAAGACCTCCTTTCTATATATAGGAGACTAAGGGGTCATAATATAATTAGAGCCGACATAACAATAATAATGTAAGGGCACAATAATAACAATAGTGGGCTTATATGGGGCACAATAGTAACAATATGGGGACTACATTGGTACAACAATATAATAAGGGGGTTGTACTAATAATAATAAGGGCTTACGCTAGTAGTATAGGTGCCTAACATGCCCCTTTCCTTCAAAAAGTGTTGTCCTCAACGCTTGAGTAATTCTTGATGCTTCTGTATAAAATTATTGTCCTCCCATGTGGAATATTCAATAGGTAAGTTCTTCCACTTGATGAAATACTCTAAAATTGATTGATTTCGTAGCTATCGGGTTCTTGTTTCTGTGACTGCTCTAGGTTCCAATATGATTTTTCCTTCCTCTTTAAGTTCTGGCAATATTGTTTGAATTGGGATCTTCTGCCACTTTTGAATGAGTGGCCACACTTCTTCGTCTTTCGTCCATTCATCCCTTGCTTCGTTTATCTAATCTGGTTGGATAATAGAAATAGCACAAAACAATGGTTCCACATCCTCATCCTTTCATGAGAGTGCATCTGCAAGACAATTTTGCTTCCCTTTTCTATAGATGATATCAAAGTCATAACTCAACATATTTGTGACCCATTTTTTTGTTCCTCTAAAGATAATAGTTGTTCTAAAAAGTATTTAAGACTATCATGATCCATTTTTAACTTAAAGTGTCCTCCCATTTGGTAAGGTCGCCATTTCTTAAGTGCATGTAGTATTGACAACATTTCCTTCTCATAAATAGCTTGCTTGAGATGTAGCAGTAAAAATACCCAACCACCTACATCAAAACATTTTTCACTATGATGTTAATCTACTTGTTGTTTCATTCGATTTTGCACCAAAGTGGCATTATCCTTTAAAAGTTGGAGAACTTGTTGTTGATGCTCGATGTGATATTTCACTGCTTGAACCTTTTTCTTCTTTATATGTCCTTCTATCTTAAGATTTTGAGTGGTAATTTCTTCCAATTCTTTACAAGATATGGTCAGATTCATTTCTTGATGCTCGATGTGATCTTTCACTTCTTGAACATTTTTTTTCTTGATGTGTCCTTCTATCAGGATAGTTTGAGGAGTGGTAATTCCGGTCAATGCATTACAATATATGGTTGGATTCATCTCTTTTTTCTTGATGTGATATTTCACTTCTTGAACCTTTTTCTTCTTGATATGTCCTTCTATCTTGAGAGTTAGAGAAGTGGTAATTCTTGCCAATGCTTTACAAGATATGGTCGGATTCATTTATTCTTTCTTTGGGGTTGGGTCTTTGCATATATCCTCTTCTTTTGATGTTTCTTGATCCTTTTCTTTCTCCTCTTCATACTCTATGTAAAATAATTTCTTCTCAACACACTTATGACCTTTAGTGCATTTGCTATCATAATTGTAACAAAGCCCTTTTTCTCTTTTTTCTTCCAATTGTTGTGGTGTAACCCTTGTAGGTTGTGGAAGGCTAGGAGAAACAATACTTCCATCTTTATAGTTGTGAGGGGTAGAATTCCTTATTTCCATAATTTTGCTTTCCACTTTGTAACAAAGCCCTTTTTCTCTTTTTTCTTCTAATTATTGTGGTGTTGCTCTAAAGAAGGTGTTGCTCTTTGTATTCTCATAATGTGCTATAATTTCCTCCGTAAAAATTGACCACATAACAAGTTGCTTATGAGAACAAAGCCCTTTATACCATAGAAATTGATCTTGTTCTAAATATGAAGATGCAATACATACCTTCTGTAATAGTGGGACATCATGTGGATCAAAATATTTCTTTATCTGTAGTATCCAATTTATTGGATCCTTGCCATCAAACTTCCTCATCTCATTTTTTCTTGATTTTAGGAGCTCAATCTTGAAACGAATATACCTTTGTACTTTCGGATCTTTAAGTTCTAAAATTGCTACCTGTAGTATCCCTCTATGTCCTCTTTCCAATGCCACCAGTCTGATCGAATTTAGATTCTCCAAGAAAGAGTTATGCACAATCTCCCAAGATGACTTGATTATATACCTTTTCAGAAGAGCGAACTTGTATGAAGTGCCACGTGTCACTGTTTTGACCTTAGGATTTGAAAAATATAAAAAGGAAACTACAGTCTGTCCACTTTCTGTACCTTCTTATGAAATTTCAATCTAATGCTCAAAGCAACAGTTATGACGATTTTCCCTAGGTCACATGTTTGGAATGTAATTTAGGAGTTTGTACAAAGGTCAAGTTCCTCATATCATATCTCCGCAAATATAATGCAAAAATTTCTGAAATTTGGGCCTGAGGTTTAGAATGATTTCAACCCAAATGGGTTTTTTTTAGTGTCTGAAACATCGCAGAAAAAGGTTATAGCGCAAATGCCAGGATGACTTGTTTGGAGTAGCGAAACCCTAGAATCCAAAGCTTTGATACGAAATGTTATGGAACCAGCTCACAAAAAGATAGAAAATATAGATCAATGCTTTATAATTCAGCCTCTTCGAGGGGGAAACTTCCTTTACATTACACAAATGAATAATTCTTGGATGATACAAATGACAAGACCTCCTTTCTATATATAGGAGTCTAAGGGGTCATAATATAATCAGAGCTGACCTAACAATAATAATGTAAGGGCACAATAATAACAATAGTGGGCTTCTATGGGGCACAATAGTAACAATCTAGGGACTACATGGGTACAACAATATAATAAGGGGGTTGCACTAATAACAATAAGGGGTTACGCTAGTAGTATAGGGGCCTAACATCCAATCTCTGCAGTAGTTGGATGTGGCATTTCCACCTCAAGGGTGACATGGGTTTGTCTTTGATGCTTAGGAGTCATGATTATTCTATAGCGAACCAAGTTGAATTCAACATAATTTCCAGCGTTACATTTATAGAAAAGTTCACACTTACAAAAAATAGTGTATTGTGGCCATATAATAAGAAAATCAATAATCGTGAAAGTTAAACATTGTTAATGCTTCAAAATGGTTTTTAAATTTAATTGGAGTTGAAACTATATACTCTTCAATTTATTTCTATAATTATCTAATTTACTTTTCTACAAAACAAATAAAATGCTCTTCTTCTATTTTTAGTATACATTCGAATTTCTTATTAGATTCTATCAATAACTATGTTCATTCCACATATTATTACTAACTATATTCAAAATGTCACTCAATGATTATAAAACAACCATAAAATTCATAAAATTCACAAGTTCATAATTTCTCAACTATCAATAATCAATGCATATAAAATATTACAAAATAATTTATGAAATTTCTCTCTACAATCATATATTTAATTAACTCACTTAAATAAAATTTAAATTTGATATAAAGCATTTATTAATCCCTAAATATATATAACTATATATATATTGTTGATATAAAATAATTTCCATTCCTATATGCCTATTTCTAAAGAATAATAAACTTAACACTTTTACATATATTATAAAATTAACACTTACTATATTAAAAATATAAAAACCTTAAAATAACCATAATCTAAAAAATTTAATTTTGGAAAATTTAATCACATCATATAAACATTAAACACATGTATTTATCTTGAATAACAATTTTATAACTCTAATAAATTCCTTAAAATTATTAAATTACTATTACTTTCCAGCAATATTATTTTCTATCATAACCAAATACACTTGACCTTTCATAATGAGGACATGATTATTAAACTTTTAATTACTCAATATTTGATGATTTAGATTTAGATTTATATCATATTAAGATTTTATTATAACTAGATTTTTTTTTTTAATTAATAACACAATGGAATATATTCTATGGTATAAATAATCATTTTAAAATCCAATTCAATAAAATTTTGCAATAAATTACTCATTCTTTTTAATAATTCTACCTAATACCGTACACATAAACTTCAAGTGCATTTAATTAATGCACAATTTAACTAATTAATTAAAGCTTCTTTCTCTAAAGTGAAAATTTCAAAATGTGCTAACCTACCTACTTAGCAAAATTAGCAAAAGTTAGCAAGCTGAAGCTGATTCTTGTCACTGACCTAAAAGCCAAGAAATTGTTTTCCACTAAATTTTATATATGCAGAATATCTTGTATGCACACTGCGACTGCCATATCTTGGAGCATTTGTTGCCCTTGAGATTTTGAAGTTATTATCTTTTCTTTAATTTTTATTATTATTTATTTATTTTTCTTTTTCTTTATTGTTTATATTTATTTGATTATATTTTTAATATTATGTTATTTTATTTATTATTTATTATTTTTATTATTATTAGGGGATATTACACCCCCTCTTAAAGGTAACATTGGAACCTCACAAATAATGGCTCCTTTCCAACCCGTGCTCCCATATATGGTCGGTTTAAGTCTTCCATATTTGAACTAGCTTATTAATGATCCTCTTCACCATGACCCGAGTTGGCCACCTATGCCAACCAAACTCCCATTAGATATACCAAAATTTTGAAGGAAATTCTAGAGAGGATCCCACTAACCACTGTTTCTCATTTCATATATTGTGATCCTATAATTTTATCATAGAGGATTCCATATGTCTATGCCTTTTTCAATTCACCTTCACTAGAGTTGTTGCAAATGGTATGTACAAAAATCCCATTGTTGGGTGTGGAGCCTGATTATCTTCTTGATTGTTGAGATATTTTTTGTTTCAACTATGTTGAATCCATGTCCTTAATGGGGCAGAAGAAACACCCATTTAATTACCATCAAGGGGGTATGTGGGGGTGTGTATGGTGATGATGAATTTTATGAGCCCCCCCTTGGTGGGGGCTTGGGGGCGGTGCCCCCAAAGCTAAAAGTAGATGAAAATTTTCCTTGTAAAATATTGTATTTCATAGTCAATCTGATCCATTCGTTAGGTGGATGATTAGACAGTGTAAGTTATGTTTAATTTAGGATTTTAGGCCCTATAAGGCAACCACTTGGTTTATATGAGGGAATTGTATTATGATGTGAATTATTATTCTTAGCAAGAGAGAGAGAGAGAGAGAGAGAGAGAGAGAGAAGACTGTGTGAGAGAAAAGAGGAATTTATGACAGATCTGATGTAGGTTGTATCTCTTCATTTTGTTAGATAACATAGAACAAAGGACTGCTTGTTTCTCTGTGGACATAGCCCAAATTGGGTGAACCACATATATCTATGTCTTTCTTGTTTTATGCATTTCTATATTTGTGTTTCCACAATATTTTTTGTATTTCATTACTTTGTTAATTAATTTCTAACAACTAGTATCATATCCGAAGGTATATTTGGATGACAAACTAGTAGGAGAGAAGGGTTCCTTGTTCGAGTGGGAGCAATGCTGGAAGATGGTAGGTTTAGGGCTAAGAAATTTAACGGCCAAAACTACTAGCTATGGAAAATCCATATATAAGATTATCTATATAAAAAATATTTCTACCTACCATTGAGTGGACAATCAAAGAAGTTAATGAGTATTACGGATGCAGAATGGGAGCTTCTCGATAGAAAGGCACTAGGAATGATACAATTGTGCCTGGAAACATTAGTGGCATTCAATATTTCACATGAAATGAAAACAAGAGTTTCAATGATTATGTTGGCCAAACTATATGAAAAACCATTGGTCTCAAACAAGGTATTTCTTACGAAGAGTCTATTTAGTATGAAGATGTTAGAAAGTGGATCTGTTGTTGATCATTTAAATGAATTTAACATGGTTACTAGTCAGTTAAGTTCTGTAGGGGTAAATTTTGATGATGAAATTAGGGCTCTGTTATTCCTGTGCTCATTTTCATAAATTTGGAATAGCTTGGTTAGGGCTATTAGTAACTCTATCTTTGGATCTAGTACTTTAAAGTTTGATGATGTTGTTGGTGTCATCCTTAGCGAGGAAATGCGACGAAAAATCTCCAGCGGGACATCAGGTAATGTTTTTTCTCCAGAGACTAGGGGAAGAAAAATGGAAAGAGGAAGGAGCCCAGGAAATCACAGTAAGTCAAGAAAATGTAGATCCAAATACAGATTAGGGATAATGTGTTAGAAATGTGGGAAGAAAGGACACCTGAAGAAAGACTACAAATCTTAGAAAGGAAAAGAAAGATATGGATAATAAGAGAATACTCATGAAGTGAATGTGATAGGTGATGTGTGCAAGATGCATTGATGATTTCATTAAATAATATTATTGATTCCTTGGCGGTAGATTTAGGGGCATCATTCCATGCCACACCTGATAGGAAACATTTTCATGACTATGTTCAAGGAGATTTTGGATAAGTTCGTCTAAGTGATGATAAATCCTATAAAATCGTTGGAATGGGTAAGGTTTTTATAAAGCAAGAGAATGGAAACCAATGTCTATTGAAGGAGATAAGGGATGTTCCAGATCTGAAGAAAAACATAATTTCAACAAGGCAATTAGGTGGTGAAGGTTGTGTAACTACATTCACAGAGAAAACCTAGAAGGTCATTAAAGGAGCCCTAGTAAGAGTAAAAGGAGAAAAGGTTGGCACATTGTATTTATGCAATGGTATTTCTTATTTTGTTAATTTTTTGATCTCCACAAGAGAAAATACGACATTGTGGCATCATAATATTGGGCACATGAGTGAGAAAGGGATACAAATTCTTCACTCTAGAAATTTGTTGCCACGTTTGGAGCATGTTTATTTGGATTTTTGTGAAAATTGTGTTTATGTAAAATAGAAGAGAGTTAGATTTATCAAGGTTGGGAAGGAAAAGAAGAGTTGTCACACACAATCAGTATTTAATATGTCATAGAATAGAGATGGTTTAGAAACCTCCTCTAGAGGAAACATCTAACAATATGATGAAAAATTAACTCACAGAAACATCAATGCAGATCTACAACGACCTTCATCACCTAGGTTTGTAGCTTAATAAGTCATTATAGTATGTGGGATAGAAGAGTTAAACAAAAAGGAAATTCAATACATAGGGCTTATCTTTAAAAATCCTATGTAGCGAAAATCAAAGTGAAATGGATTAAGTAGAGATGGAGGATGAAATGCAAAGATACATAGTGTGCACTTTAAGGATTTAATTTACATGTCCATATAGGTGTTATACATCAATATTTGACTTCAATGAATCCATACATTCATGAGAATAATATCCAACAACTACTTATTATATAATCTGAGAGGAAAATGGAACACCTAGGAAAGTAACATAGAAAGAACACATACTACAAACTTGGGTGATCTAGAATCACCAAAAAATTGTATTAATCTTCAAAAGAGCAATATTAAATCAACAATGCACAAGGGTTCTCTATTCGAAAGAAAAATTTCATGAAAGTTATGAAACCTATTAAAATATCATGTGACTGTCTTTATAGGGCCTTCTAAATGAGAACCCTTTACAAAAATATTATTTCTTGAGTTAATTACAAAGGTTAACCATGTCAAAATTAATCGTGTTCTGTAGCACAAATGTTTGTAACAAAAAATGTAACTGACTGGGAAATAAAATATTTACATAGAATTAAAAATAAAAGTGTCATGAATGACATAATCTAAAATATCTTAAATTTGGTTGGGTAAGAGGTGGAGGCCACATCTTGGGGTCAGTGATCTACAGCATAGGCGGATCAATGAATTGTTAACATCTCCACCATAGTACCAAATTTGGCTGAGGAGACTAGAAGAAAAAATGATATTAGATCTTCATATTTGTTAAGTTTGAATGGTCTAACCTGGCCCTGAATATCATTTTTACCAACCCAAGCAACTGCAAATCCTTCTTGAGATAATTTACCAATGTTCTGCCCTTTAGAGTGGTAGTCTTCTCGTGGGAGGAGTCTACTCTACTTTTGGCCTCTTCCAGTCATTGTTTGTATTGATCCCAAGGATTTAACTCACGCAATTCCCAACAACTAGGAAATCCTACCCTTATCAATGCTTCAAACATCTCATTGAAAGTGTCTATCTTCCTTGAAACTACCCCCAAGCATTCTTCAACTTTGACACTAGCTTCCTCCTTTCGGATCATCTTAGTGATCTCCATGATGTCCCCCACTCTATTTACCATATCAGTAGGCCTCAATTCACTAAGTGACCTCCCATTTACAAACCTGATGAACTTTTGAGAAATATGGGAATTCTTTACTCCATACTTCTCGGTAGATAGGATGAAGTATTCAAAGTATTTAACCATTTTCTTCTGTTCATGCATCATGGTTATGAATTTCTAGTTCCTCCCCATATCTTCAATGACTTCATCCCACACTAGTTGTTTAGCCTAGACCAGTGACATGTTCCCTTTCAACTTACTCTTTAGCTTTGAGATCTGACGTTTAGCTTCTTGTAGGTCCTTGTGGACGATCTCAGTATTAGTCTTGTTAACCTCCACTTGTTTCTCCTTCTGGGCTAAGTTTTTCTAGGCAGCCTCTACATCTCTTGGTACTCTTTTCAGTTCCCCTTCTAAAATCTGAAGTTCAGTAAGGATCTTTGTAATTTGTTCAGTATGGTTTTCGAAATCCTCAATAATGATGATTGTACATGTATGTCAGTCAATATTCTGTTGCAACTCAACTATTTTCTACTTGAGGGCTACAATCTCATTGTTCTTGTCAATGATCTCATTGGCTAGGATCTCTTTTTTTGCTTCTACTTGTGCCACTTCCTTGGATTGGACATGCTCAATGTCTAGAATCTTTAGCTTATTCCTTAGCTCCTAAATCTTTGTTTGGGAACTCTTTACCATAGCTTCAAAATATGACCTGTCCTTAGGATTCACCCCAATATTTGCCACCATCTCCTTCAAGCTTTCAATTTGTATGTGAAGGGAACGATATTTTTATTTCTCTTACTTCAGCCTATTTGTATCTTTCTCCAATAGTGTTTCTGCCTTGCTAATGATCAAGGCATTCCTATTTAGCTCATTATACAACATTTCCCCAACCTGCCTATGGAATTTTATTTTGTCTAGGAGGGGAACACTTGCCAAATTGAAAGACACATTCAACTTTTTAATTATGAACCTAAAGGAAAAGACTGGGCTCGAGCATGCTACAAGGAGAATGTCGTTTGGTTCCTCTCCAAATCCATTGCAGCCAGTAGCCTAGTGTGATATGGGTTTGAATGTGATTCCATTTGATGTTGCATCTCCTCCCTCATTTTCTTATTTCTTTCTTCAATGGCCTCTCCATCAAGCCAACTTGATCTTATGACTGATGTACTAGCTATTCTACCTAAAACAAATACCCGTGAAGAAGATGAGGTAGTGTACTATGACAGATATTCCAATGAGGTATGAAAACCTGGTTGGTATGGACTTGTCTCCACTAGCCTAGTTTCCCATTCTTCTTCCTTTGTTTCCTGAGTCTTAGCCTTTTTAGATGAGGGTGCATATACCATCTCAGTTTCTCAAATCTGGCCCATGGACCTCTTTTGTTCTTTGTCTTTAGGTGTCGTAGTCTCAATATCCATCTCTATATTAAGAGGCCATGATTCAATGTTAGCTTTCCATTCCACCTCAGGTTTAGGCTCATGTAAATAAGTCAAAGCATTTATGTTTTCTCTCCTTTGAGAAATGACACCATGAGGATCATAGTGCCAGAGCTCTCCTAGGCCAAATTTCATCTCATCAAGCAAGGCCTCAACTACCTTGAAGTCTTGTTTGGCATTAACAACAAAAGGCCCCACAAGCATTCCCAATTTGAACACATGTCCCTTCTTTGCAAGGAAAAAATGAAGTTAATATGTATATAGACTCTAGTTAATGAATTCTAAATCAAATATCCTCATAGGCATGAAAACAGGTAGATGGTAGGGGGGAGCTCACACCCATAAATTCTAATATCTGTGTGGTTTTCAAACAAATACTAGTACCCTACCCTATTGTCCCTATTGAGCTACATGAATTCTCTTTGTTGGGGTAGAACTATGGGAGGAGACACACCATGAATGATCCTATATGCAATGGCCATATAGGTGGAGATGAATTGTGAATAGGTCTCAGAGTCTGGTCTTTTTCTAATAGTAACATCCCAATCAAATATTGAGTTTCTCTTCTTGTCCATAGATACCAAGTTTAGGCTCAGACATTCCAATTCTTCAATATGAGAGTACACAAAAAGATAAAACAACAAGGAGTATATCTAAAGTATAAAGTGGTGTATTTGGAATCTGACGGCTTCAGACACGTAAGCTAGAATGTTAAGCACACAACTAGGCTATAGAATTTTCTTAAGGAAGACCAAGATGGCTTTGTTGGCCATGTTGGCATCCTCTTCTCCCAACAGGTGAGAAATGATAGACAAGATAGGTTGGATGGGCTCTACATAGAGGGTGATGGGGAAGATGTTAGTAATAGGCAAGGCTTCTATCCTAGGAGATAGGATCATTCACAAGAAGGGCTACTGCTTAGTGGTTGGGAGAGTAGAATAATAATACATCAGAGTGGTCTCATTGAACTGCAAAAGGTTAGGGGAGAAGGGTACACCAATGATCTCTGAATTAGCTTTGGGGTGATTTCTAGGATTTTGACCCCCTGGGAGGAAACAAAGTAGTTATTATTATCGACATAGGCTATTTCTAGCCAAGAGATAAACTATGGGAAGTAATGCATAAAGGGTAAAATTTGGTAGTATAGCCTTGATTCCACCACTCAGAAAGGGTCCTCCCCTCTGACGTAGTTGCTCAATAGGTCATATTGAAGCTCAGACAAGTTGTAGGAACATACTAGGTCTACAGTTTGTGCTTCTAGGTCTATGAGGGGGTCTAGGCTAGATGAAGGCTTGGGTTCACGGGTTTTTGGAGGTATTGAGGTTTTTTAGGGCTTCAAGGCTATCATTTTCTAATTTAAACTATTAACTAGTGAAAATCATGGAGTACAGGTGAGAAAATTACCTAGCCACCACAGATGAGGCTGAAAATGACGCTAGGATGAGTTTTCAGGATGACAGGGTGTGCAACCTACATTCTTTCTAGTATATAGGTAGGAGGAGCATTGGGAAGCTACAAAGGAATTTTAAAAATTCGAGCGTAGGAAGCATTTTTATAAATGGTGGGGAGAATGGTTGGGTGATGTCATGATCACATCATGGAGGATGGGCACGTATCATGATGGGATTCGACAATGGTGGGTGGAGTGGTAGATAAGAGTAGGGGGAAGAACATTACTTACTATTGAAAATTTGAAAATTTTCCTTTCTTCATGAATCATAGCACTGATGGATAAAAACTGCCGAGTAACCTGGTCCTCACCCTGCTTTGGAAGTCGAATATAGGGAGGGAAAACCTCTCCTCTCCCCCCCGGATTTAATCTATGTCGTTGGATCAAAGTTTTAATAGTCAACTTTGAAGGGGTGGATAAGTTTAACATCTGAGCAAGTCACCCCTTTGGACTGCTTCCGAAAGGTGGCAAGATGGAGATGAGTTTTGATCCGCCCAAAAGATGTGTGATATTGAATTATCAAGCCCCTTGCCAATGTTCTAGCTCCTTTATCTTATCCTTTTTTGTTTTTTCTTCATGGGACTGAGGGCTATGTCTGTGCACCAATATATCAGAACCCCCCCCCCCCGAACTCATAACTTCTTGAGAGAATTCTCATGAATTTTTTTTGATATCAGATCCTTGATATTGATCCTCGACATTTTAGCATGGGGTTGTCACTCCTTTAACTTCCATAAGAAAGACTTTTGGGCCTTTGAAATCTCTCTCATTTTCCTTTGATTCGAAGTTTGCTCCCTTGTGTCCTAGTACTTAAGCTCTTCTTAGGTCCCTCCTTTTTGAAAATTGAAATGTTTTACCTCCATTGCATGACTGAAGAACCTTGATCTTCCTACCTGTCGCATTCTCCAATAAAAATTTGAACTCCCGAAAGTGAGTGAAGAGTTCATCCTTGGTCTTAAGGAAGTGTATCTAGGTCTTCTTGGAAAAATCATCGATAAAAGTAGTAAAATAATAATATCTCCTAAGAGACTTTGTAGACATCGACCCACATATATCTAAATGCACTAAGTGAAAACAATCCTTTGATCTGGTGTCACTGCTTGGAAAATTTTCTTTCGCAAGCTTCCCCAACACACATCCTCTAAGAACATCATCATGCTTAATACTCATCTCTAGAACTCCTATCACGATATCACTAAGAAATATAAGTTCTCCATGATTTATATGGCCCATCCTGTTATGCCATAACTCCCCCTAATCCCTTGGATTACTGTTGCTAAACAGTTCCTTAGGAATATCCATCTTCAACTTGTACAACTAACCACTCCTAACTCTAATTATTATATGTGATTTCTAATACTTGTGCTTGTCAATCAACACATGTGCCCTTGATCCATAAACTTCCATGGATATTCATCGGACAGTTTGTCACAATATATCTGATAATATTATATTGAAAATTTGAGATTCTACACTATTACAATTTTATTAAACTTTAAGATATGTAGATTGAATTGTAATTAGTGGATGCATGTGACTAGAAACGGCACATAAAAGTAGAGAACAAAAAAATAAGCTCAAACACACACATAAGACACAACATATTCTCTTAGGGAAACCCTTTCAGGAGAAAACCTAATTGGAAGGTGAGGCTGCTTTGCTCCCTTTTTTTACCTAGAAATATGGTTGTAGGTACAAATAAGTAATGTTTGTGGCCTGTGGGCTACTACAATTCACACATCCTCTCTCGAAAGAATGGAATGCCTCTTCCTCCTAGTGGCTCAGTTATAACACAACCTGATAGCCTACTACTGGTTAATTTTCACTACATCAACTCTTAGCTATAGTTGCAATATAGAATCTTATGGAGTATTTTACATCACAATAACGTGGCTAGCCCCTTTTCAATGAATAATGGGGATTTACACAACATCCTCCTGAACTATAGGTGTGAAAACAATAAGGTCAACTTCTTAGTGGCATAACTTTCGCATAGACACTATGATTGATGCACTTCTTACGTCGTTGGAAAGATCTATGTGTGTACAATAGAATGAAATGGTGAGATGCTAAAGTAGAAAATTTTTACCCCCAAAAAACATTGTTTTATGCTTCAAAACTCTCCTGGAAGGTTTCAGACCTCGTTTTTCCAAACTAGGTCCCGCTAGTAAAAATGATCCTATGAGTTGATTCCTACACTTTTTCCACTCCAAATTCATAGAGAAAGATGAAAAATAATATAATGATCTAATATTGGGCACACCTCCCCATTTTGGGAGGCTTTTCATCCCAAAAATCTTCTACTAAATGAAGTGAGGAAATTTTTCCTCCACCTTCTCTTTGGTGTACCTTTTAGCTTTGCCTGGAAGTTTTCCCTTCAATCCAATACACCAAAAGTCATGCTGCCCCTATCTTCTAGTTCTAGACCTCTTCTAAAAAACTATATATTCAGTCAACTATGACTGAGCATCTATTGCCAAATCCTCCATATACTCTGAATATAACTCTCTGAATTCCTCATCTTCTAAATATACCTCTCTGTATGCATCATGGGTGAATGGACCCATGTACATAAGAGTCTCCAAAGTTGTGATATTTGATGTAGGTGGCCTTGAAAGCATGTCAGGTAACTTGTTTTTTCTTCCCTTGTTATACTTGATCACAAAATGAAACTGTTGTAAAATTCCTATCCACTTGTAATGCCTAGTTTGTTGTAGCTTACTCTAACCCTGCAAGTACTATAACGGTGATCTGTGTGGATTACTGTCTCCTTTCCCATTAGATAGTGCTTCCACTTCTTCACATCTTTCACCATGTCATAGAGCTCCTTGTCATAGGTAGGGTAGTTAAGGACTTCCCAATGAAATACTTTAGAATGGTAGCATACAAGCCTTACTCCCTGCATCAAGAAAGCTCACGTAGCATACCCATTCGCATCTCTATCCACTTCAAAGGATCACTGCAAGTTTGGTAATTCTAGAACTAGTGCTTGGTTGATCTTATTCTTTATTTATTTTAAATCCCTTTCTTGACCTTTTTCCCACTTGAAACTCTTACAACTTGCTATTATGGCATGGAGTAGTGTTTCTACCTTTGAAAAGAGGCTATGAACTTCCTTAAGTACTGCACTGCCCCAATGAAACTCTTGACCTTAGAAACATTAGTAGGCACTGACCATTTCATGATTTCCTACATATTGGAAGGATCTATCTCCAGTTCTCCTCCACCAATCACATACCCCATATACACCAAAGACTATTGCGCAAATTCACACTTCTTGAGATTTGATAGTAGCTAATACTTCTTCCATGTTTCCGGCACTTGTGTCAAATGTGACATATTCTCCTCCCATGTAACATTATATACCACTATATCATCCAAATAGACAATAACAAATGGATCTATGAAAGGGTGCAGTATATCATTCATTAATCTCATAAATGTAGTTGGTGCATTACATAGGCTAAATGGCATGACTAATGACTCATATAAACCTTACCTGGTTTTGAAGGTAGTATTCCACGTATCTTCTTCTTTAACTCGAACCTAGTGATATCCAGACTTCAAGTCCAACTTGGTGAAGTACTTTTCTTGTTGCAACTTATCTAGCTAATCATTTATCCCAGGGAGGGGGTATATGTTCTTAAGCATGATTTTGTCCAACGCCTTGTAATATATACACATAATCCAAGTCCCATCCTTCTTTGGCACAATGGTGATGGGTGACACACATGGTGGTGTACTCGATCGAATTAAACCTTGTTCTAGCAAATGCTACAATTGTTTCTTCACCTCACTTGCTTCTATAATAGACTGCCTGTACAACCCAATATTTAGAAATGGGGAGTCTGGAAATAGATGGATCTCATGCTCCACTTCTCTCTTAGGTGGTAATTCTTTAGGATCTCGGAAAACATCCTTGTATGCATGTAAAAAATCCTCCAATTATTGTTTCTATTTCTTAGTACACCCCTCCAAGGATGCCTTGCCTCTTATTGACTCCTCTTTAGACTATCTTTCTCTCAAAAATAATAAAACATACTTCTTGCTAGAACTGATCAATTTCTTAGCTTGGGTGACACTTACCAATGAGATTTTTGACTTACCTTTGTGCACATTGATGATGAAAAAATTTCCATCATTGACAAGCCAATACTGGTTGGATCTCCTCATGAATATTGCATCATACATGTACATGTATGGACTCCCAAACATGATTCCACATACATCAAGGGGAACCACATCTAGGTCAACTTCAAACATAAAATAAACACTGATAGCAAATCTAATTTTACACTATTTTGTTACCTTCAACTCTACATCCTTATTTACCCATCCCAATGGACATGGTTTTAAATGATCACGAACTTTCAGTCCCAACTTCTTGACTAGATCTGCTGCAATGAGATTCACCTGTGATACTGAGTCAAATAGAGCATCAATATTTTTCTTCTTGACCTATATCTTTATACAGAATATTTTGGTCATTTTTTCTCTTCCTGTTGTTGAAGGCTACTTATGTTCACCTCGTTCTATACTGATGTACATATAATCTTCTCATCCGCATCCTAGCTACTTTCAACTTGGTTTCTCGAATCAATAGCCATGAGATTCTTCTTATTGTTATCTTTCTTCTTGTTCATTGGGTTTAGCTCTAGATACAACTTCCAACGTTTTTCCTCTGTATGGCCATCAATGTTGTAGTGGTTACATTGGTTGCGAGGATATTTGCACTGGTGTGTTGTGATTGTCATCTCCTTATCTTTTCCTCATTTTTTCTTCTTCTTCCCCTCCTTAAAAGCTTCTTTTTGCCACTTCTGCTTCGATCCACTTAATTGCGTTCTCTTCAGGCCTATGTTCTCAAGGTATTGTACCTATACATAATACTCGTCCACTGATTTGGGCTTGAACAATATCAATTTATCATGCAAATGGTGGTGCAGACCCCCCAATACTTGAGAAGTACATCTAGTTTCTTTGGAGAGATACCCAACATTATAGCCATGTTCCTGAATTCCATAGTATACTCTTGCATGCTTTGACCCAAATTTTAACTAAAGTAGTGCTACCAGATCCACTAGATCCACTATTATTTGATGAGGGTTTTTAAACCTCCCGCTTAGTTACTAGAGGTTTTCCCTCATACCTCATGGTTTCTGTGTGGCTCTCCCACCAAGTTAGTGCATGACCCTCTAATTTCAGCCTCGCGAATGAGAACTTTTTCCCTTCCTTGATCTAATGGACATTGAAATAAAATTCCATTGGTTGAACTTAAGAGCATTAATATTGTCGTGGTATGGCTTGATATCAACTTTTGCTTCATTTTTTAAATAGGGGTTGTGGTTGGTTCATGACACTCAAATTGGGTTTATATTTCATTAGATAATTTTTTAGGTCAAAAAGAAGCCTCCTAAGAAAAATGTGTTAGAGTCGGTCTGGTCAGTCCTCTGTCAGAGATCAAAACTCTTTATGCATTTCATGTTTAGGTGTCCCTCTCCATTCTCCCAATTGCATTCCGCTAGGGGCATGCCATAATATGATGGAGAAGGTCATGATAGTCATTCCCCCTCATGTCTGGCTTCTACTGGCTCAGGTCTTTTGTCAATCATCATCAAAGTCCATGACAGCCAAGGTCTGGTCCTTTAAAGGACAAAGGTCATTTTCGAGGTTTAGGTCTAGGAATTCATCAATTTGGTCCTTGAACATGTCCAGTAAATCCATGCAGGCCAAAGTGAGGCCCTTACAGTTATGATTCAGAGAGCTTCATCATCATGTGGATAGACTTCGACTCTTCTTCAAAACTCTGTTT
This sequence comes from Pinus taeda, assembly GCA_000404065.3. Lineage (NCBI taxonomy): Eukaryota > Viridiplantae > Streptophyta > Pinopsida > Pinales > Pinaceae > Pinus > Pinus taeda. The sequence goes on along the minus strand of APFE030666868.1, from coordinate 283,720 downwards.
TGAAGAAAAGTCAAACAGTGTCATTTATGACAAAATTTGCAAAAAAGTAGCTAGTTGATTTTTTCAGATGTAGTCATGGTTTCGGTGGCCAAACGTCTTGTCATACAATCCCTACAAAGAGTGTCGAAAATTTCATCATTTGAGCTAAAATTTCAAAGGGAAAGTGAAAATCAGTGTGTTTTAAAGTCAGTGAAAAAGTGCAAAACACAAACAATAAAAAAATGGGTTTTGAAGAGGCAAAAATGTAACCCATCACCTCCAAGCCTTATACACAAGTTTCCATCACAAATCAAACTCATTGTGCAATCAAGGCATAGGAAAAACATTGCAAGGTCGTGGAGCGAGCAATTGCATGGTTTGGAGCCATTTGGAGGTGATTGCAGGGGTGCGATGCACACAGGCAGGGGCACAACGCACACAGAACCCACCCACCGTTCAAATTTATAACTAGCGCGGCACATACCCAGGCCATGGAGCATACCCAGGGTGCAACGCACTGGGCTTTGTGTGCGACGCACAGAGACAAAGCGCCCAGAATTTTCCAAACTCAAATTTTTTGTGAAGCACATAAATTTGCAAGGTATGCTCTATTAAATCACTTGTTCATCAAATTGGATAAAGATATGGTGGTTTTTATGCCCAATGATTGAAATGGAACAAAACTCTTAAAGAAACCATAAAAAGACACCAAGAAACCATCTTGCTTGGGTTGTGTAACAGTGTCATTGCTGCCAAGGCTTGATTTTTCCTACCCTACCCCTGTTCCTTATTCCCCCATGTCATTTTTCCTATTATCACTACCCTAACACTACCAAACTCATATTCCCTTTCCCCTCCTCCTATTGCTAAATAGAAACCCCAAACCATACCCTATCAAAATACCCAAACTCCTCCCACATCCCGAACAAATTTCTCCCTATAACTCCTATTCCCATTTCATCACTCCCTTCCTAACACTCCCTGTTTCATTGATCCCCTTGGTAACACATATTACAAAGGCACCCAGCCTCACAGCATCATCAAAAGGGCAGCCTAATCATAGTTCACATTGTAGTCATGACATCACAACATTCGTCTGAGTATGAGATGGAGACACAGAGTGACTCATTCTCAGAAGAGCAAGCTCCCAAGAGACACCACAAGAGTGGCAAACATGTCAGGGATGAACCCACTACCCTCGCCGAGTTACAAGTATGCCCTCTTGCCATGTCATGCTTCCAGTACCTATCATGTTTTGAATTTTTTCAAAGGGTGGCAAATGTCAGAGTTCATCATGAGTTGGCCCGTTTGTTTGTGCTTCATCTACATGGAGGTCAGTCTACCTTGGCCGTTGTCACTTTCACATTGACACCTGAAACTATATCAGTGGCAACAGGTATACCAAATGTTGGGGAACAGTGGCATAAGAAGAAGAAGGTGGAAAGGCAACACTATGAACCTTACATCAAAGCCAGATTCTTGAATGAGCTCACAAGTGTCTTTCCCTTCAGATACTTGAAAGATGAGTATGCTCCGCTCATGAGATTGATCATGAAATACTTCAGCTGTGAGGGAAGGTTCTCTATATTGTATGCTTATCACATCCGCTTGCTCATGCACTTTACCAGGGTGAGGATGATGAACCTCCCGTTTTTCATATGCAGAAACATAGAGAGGATGAACACCTTCATGCTGCATACGACCCCTCAGTAGCAACTTAAGAGTGTGTACCACTTTGCTCTTATCCAGGTTTTGGTAGATCATCAGTTGGGATTGCAGGGCATTGCTTGGGAGGACTTCATCTCCCGTGACTTCTTCAGCACATCACAGGTACCATCAGAGCTAGAGCAGGAGAGGGGTGGTCCTTCTCATCAGTATGAGCACCATGAGACCACGATCATGCCATTTTCGGTGACATATCAGAAAGGCAGTAGGAACTTATTTGTAGCGAAAACGTGAGTGTTATCTCCACCCATGGTGGAAGGGGCCTTGCTTCCGGCATCAACCACATAGTTATAGGACAAGGGAAAGAAGCCCAAGCATGATGAGGGGTCATCAGGTGTATAGGATGATGTCATCCTCATTCAGGATGATGAGGCAGAGGCAGAAAATGCCCAACTTAGGATGACCATTCGGGAGAAGGACACGGAGATCCAAGACTTGAGACTCAATTTCGAGAGGGCCAGATGGGTCATCAAGTATCTGGAGCAGAGGAACAAGAAGCTTGAGGAATAGTAGGTGATCATGGAGCTGCAAAGCATCCGTGAAAATTGACAAGCTGCCTAGTAGAGGAGGATCGAGCTCACTACCTTGGAGCAAGAGATCAATAACGACCGTGAGTCTTGGTTAGAGTGGGTCAATCTACACTTGGAGAGACTGTTGGAGAAGGTCAACAGGGACAAAACCATATTGAGGAGGATGGCTTGTCATTACAGGGCACAGAACATGAGCGCAAAGGCCTGAATAAGGAGCTTGAAGGCCAAACTGAGCAGAGAAACAAAAGAGGCAAAATAGCAAGATCGGCTTCGAATCTTGGTTGATTCTTCAGTGGCCCAACATAGTGCCTCTTAGAGAACCTACAGCCCAAATTTCAAGGAATTTGGGAAAATTTTGGTCGCATGGAAATTTTTTGGCACAAACATAGGTTTTTTCTCTATACGCGTCGTGCCATCGGCGCGACGCGTAGGATTGGGAGCTCCAAATGAGAAATGGTTTGCATTTTTGGATTCAGCATGAAAAATCACAACTACTGGCACTCCAGAAAGAAATTTGGGCATGATTTGAGTCTACAAGAGGTCAGAAACACCCAAAACATGGCCTCATTGCCCCTATTTTGAAACGCAGGAAGCAATCTTGGGAGAATGAAGATTTCGAGGGCCAAATGTGCTCCAAATTCAAAAATTCCACCTGGGTTGGAAATTAGATAGGACAGGATTTCCAACGTGCACACTTGGCCACATTTTAGAGTCTGGAAAGTGCCTCAAAAATTGCCTCAAAGTGGTGCGATGCATACAGAAAAGGGCGCGACGCATATAGGAAAAAAGGCCCAGAATACCTCTGTTTCGCGAAATTTCGCTTCCTGACTTTTCATAAGTGGGCCCCCTCATATGCACTTCAATTTTTCGGCACCTAAAGTAGTTTTAAAGGTATTTTCACTCCATATGGTCAGTTATCCAAGTGGCAAAGGAAGGCAAAGGGCCACCCAAGCCATTTGTCATGTTTGTGGCGCTGCACCTGTAGCTGATGTTTGGCTCTCCACCTTCATTTTGTGATGATTTGATTAACTCCCAAACCCTTGGGCGTTCTACCTCTTCATGGAAAATTCTATATATTGTATACAAATCATTTGCAAAGGGTTGGTTGGCTTGTAACTTCTGGGATATTGTGGGAAATAAACTTTATTTCTGCATTGTATATTTTTACAGAGAATTAATGAAAGGCAACGGCTCTGTTTCATGAGATTCATGTGGTTGTGAGTGTAGCAAATGTGTCTCTTATGTTTCATATGTATCTTGTTATGTTTCATAGTTCATTTCATATTCATTTCCAGTGAAATTTTCTGAGTTAGATAAGGTAGAATTCAATTTTATTGCTCTGCCTGTGGGAAAATTTCATATTCAGTGTTCTTCTTCTATTGAAAAGGATTCATGTTGCCCATGCCCTTTTCACCCTCCTAAGCAATCTCTCCATTCCACGTTGCTTTCAAACTAAATTTTTGGACTCTCCGCCTATCTTGCCTCACAAAGTAATCTGTTCCTTTGTATTAAGTTCTCTGTTTCATTGAGGTCCATTGGTCCCATACCATCCCAGAAACATAGTCATTCATAAAATTCACTTCTTGTATCCATATTCACTTACTAGCCTAAGATCAATATTTCACAGTAAGTCATCTCAGACCCATTTCATTTACCTATTCATTGAGTGTGACTCAGAGAGAACCCTCTCCTGTTCTAGTAGGGCTAGCTACCAGACTGAGTGTGGTTTGTGGTTACCCTGAATTTTTCCTTCCTTTAGCCTAAGGTGGATTTAGGTGCTAACATAGTGGCGACTTCGCTGGGGAGTGAAATCAATCCCCTTGCTTCTTAATAATTCTAAGCTTCCGGATGATAAGTTTAGGATTTGATAGGCTGAGTAAAGTTGGTTGTGTCCTTTGATTTTTCTCAATAGCACGTTGGCTTCTAGAAGATACACCAGAGCTAATCCAGATCCCGACCCTCCGCACATATACGAAAATCGCAATTTGATTTCAAGAATTCGTCACCAAGAAAGCTCTATATCAGCCGTGCTCAAATCCCATTCATGTCCAAACATTTTTGAGTATATTGAAGAGCTAGATTTTGATGAGCAGTTTGAATTATCGTTGTTTGAAACCAAGTCTGAAAGAGCGGTTGAATCTACTGTCCACAATCCACAGTTTCTTGTATACATGGAGACAGAAAGGGCTAACCGGTCTATTGATAACTACATAGTAGCTCAGCTTCAAACTCCAATTGCTAGCCCCTTAAAAATTGCGCACACTCCTCCAACACCTCCTAGGACAAATCCACCAAGAGTGATGGCTACCCGTTTTGCACCTCTTGTTTTGCCTCAAATTTTAGATGATATGCCTGTTGGTTACCAAAGAAAAATCCCATTTTTTTTATGGCACTCCTAATGGCATTACTGCGCAGAAACATGTGGACAGAATGGCAGACTTCTATGAACTTCATGAGATAGATGTGGAGAATGTGGCGATGAGACTTTTTGTACAAACATTTGCAGGTGAAGTGAGGAAATGGTTTAGATGTTTATCGGCTGCACGTATTGCTACCTTGGATGACCTACAAAGACAATTCTTAAACCACTGGGAAGTGAAAAAGAATCCTCTTCAAATTCTGTCCGAATATGAACAAATCAAAAGAAACGTTGGTGAGTCGGTTCAAGATTATTGCACTAGATTCAATACAGTTTATAATGAAATTCTAGATAATCTAAGGCCACCTGTGGGACTAGCCATGTTGAAGTTCCCGAATGGCTTTGAAGCTGACATGGCTTATCAATTGAGAGAAAGAGAACCGGCTACAATGGAAGACATGCAGAAGATAGCGGTCAACATTGAAGCAAATCTGCTAACCAAGAGAGCTAGAGCAAAAGCATAGAAGAAGGTCATTGTAAAGGATGAATCTTCCTTGGTAGATCAACTACTTCGGAAGGTAGAGAAGATGGTTGAAAGAGTGAAACTTGACAAACCGGAGCCAAAAGTTGGAAATCCTAACTTCTGGGGTCTGCAACAACCACAATATAGAATAAGACAGAGAGATCAGCGAGCCCAAGAGCAGTTTGCACAACAGCCAATACAGACACCTTTGCAACAAAACTTTGTGCATGGACTGGAATCAAATGAGGACGTGAATGTGATAGGTGAAGAGAACCACCTCTTTACTCCGGATGATTTGCCTACTTATCTCACTGAGGAGGAGGAGTATGCAGAAAGTTCAGCTATACAAAGAGATGTATATTTCATTCTAGCAAGTGACATCGTCTTGGAGGAAGCATCAGATGAGTACCAAATAGGCTACATGAATGCTTTTTCCACCCAACAGCAGTGATACTCACCTAGAAACAGAGATGTGCCAGTCAAACCAATTCAGAAAAAGAAGGATGTTGAAGCGTCAAAGAATGACTCAATAGTAACACAAAGGAAAGGAAAGGAGGCGATTGATCCAGAGAGCAAAAGAGCACCATTAGCAGAACAATCTCATCAGCAAGTTGCATCAAAAGAAAAAGAAAGGAAATAAGTCCTAGTTAAAGAGGTAGAAAAGATTCCCACTTTCAATTTAGAGAATGATATTTCCAAATTGAAGATATCCATCCCCTTGACTGAAATATTGAAGAACATCAGTTATAAAGGACAAGTATCTAAAATGTTGAATTTGGACCCAATGTCCGACATGGTGAACATCGAAGATGATCAACCTGAAATGATTTTTGGGCCAACATCAAATGGTGAGTCTCATGACAGTGATGTGCCACCTTTTTACATTAGTTTAAGTTTGCATGATTTCATGTTACATAATGCCATGTTAGATTCCGGAGCCTCTCACAATCTCATGCCCAAGGAAATCATGGATAAGCTTGGTCTGGACATCACCCGGCAATATCATGATTTCTATTCATTTTATTCCAGTAGAGTAAGATGTATAGGTCTCATCAAAGACTTGGTTGTGACTTTGGATCAGCTCTCAATGAAGAATGTTTTGATGGATGTTGTGGTAGCAGACATTCCTCCAAGGTTTGGCATGCTTCTTTCTAGGTCTTGGGTAGCGAAACTAAAAGGGACACTACAGCTAGATTTCTCCTATGCAACAATTCCAGTGTTTGGACAAATGAGGAAATTGTATCAAGAACAAAAAATGAAGTACATGATCACAAGCAAGGAGAAACCAATAAATCATCCTATTAACTATGTACATACAGATTTAGAGTCTTTTGTTTTGTATTCAGATAGTTTAAATGATATAGATAGTCAGTTCGTAGAAGCAGATGATATTCCGGAAATAACAGAGAATTTCAGAGAAGTTTTGAAGAAAGAAGAACAAGAACAGCAGAACACCGTTGGGCAATCAGCTGAAAGCAATGGAAAACAAGTAGACAAGGCACAAACAACAGATTTCCAACACTTGCAAGAGGAGGAAGAAGGTTTTTGGACCATGGATTTCGATGGAGCAGTGAGAAATGATGGCACTGGAATTGGAATTTAGGTATGCAGTCCTTTCTCCGCCCAAAACAAGGTCCCTAGTAATGTATGGGTATGCTCTTATAAGTTGGCTTTTGAATGTTCAAATAATGAAGTCGTGTATGAAGCTCTGATTGCTGGCCTAAAGATTTTAAGAAAGCTGAATGCTAAGAGGATTTCAGTGTATGGAGACTCTGAATTGGTTATCAAGCAGGTCATATGTGAATATCAAGCAAAACATCCTAGGATGTGGGCCTATCGTAATGCAGTCCTAGAAATTTTAAAATTATTTTCATAATACACCTTGACATGTGTGCCTCGCATACAAAATAGTATTGTTGATGCTCTTGCTAAGGCAACAATTAGTTTGAAGATCCCAATGAACTCTAGCAACAAATTCAAAATCCATGTCAAGCACCTTCCAATCGTTCCAGACAATTAGAGATATTGGTAAGTGTTCCAAAATGATGACGAGATTGATGATTTTTTGCAAAGAAAAGGCAAGTTCAAAGAGACCTCAATTGATGAAGAAAATGACGATGGAAAAGGTAATGGTACAGATGAAATGCTGATCAATGAAATGGACGTGTTGTAGCTGAAAAATAATGTTATTCCCAAAGGCTTGATAACTCTAGAAGAACTCTTTGATCAGGATGATGTAGCCCGCAAGCCAACATTGCAACCAACAGAGAAGGGTGTGGAAGAGGTCAATATCGGGATAGCTGCAAATCCTAAATTGGTAAAATTGTCCAAAGCTTTGCCACCAAAGATCAAGGACAAATATATTAGTTTGATGTCTTCATTTGTAGATGTGTTTGCTTGGGACTATTCTGACTTAAAGACATATGACACCAATATAATTCAGCACACTATACCCATCAAGCCCAATCAAAAACCATTCAGACAGAAGTTGAGAAGGTTAAATCCAAAGTTGCTGCCATCTATTGAAAAGGAGATCAACAGGTTGTACAAATCAGGGATCATTGTGCCAATCAGATTTTCAAATTGGATCTCTCACTTGGTGCCCATAAGGAAGAAGACAGGTGAGATTCGCTTATGAAATGATTTCAAAAATCTCAACAAAGTTTCATTGAAGGACAACTATCCACTGCCCAAAATGGACCATATACTTCAGCGAGTAGTGGGGGCATCTCGCATGTCACTGCTTGATGGTTATTCCGGATATAACCAAGTTTCTGTCCATGAGGATGACCGAGATAAGACAACGTTCACCACTCCATGGGGGACCTTTCATTACGCGAAAATGCCTTTCGGTTTGAAGAATGCGGGTGCCACATTTCAGCGTGCTATGGACTTTGCTTTTGCAAACGAGAAGGATGTCTTTTTGGTGGTGTATTTGGACGATTTGACGATGTTTTCTAAATCTGATGAAGAGCACATGTACCATCTTAAAACTGCCTTCCTAAAGTGTAGAAAATATGGCTTGTCACTGAATCCAAAGAAGAGCTTGTTCGCCATGGAAGAAGGCAAACTACTTGGGCACATTATCTCAAAGGATGGCATCCATATTGACCCGACACCTGTGCAAGCAATTCAGCAAATAGATCTGCCCCGGAATAAAAAGGAGATACAATCATTCAATGGAAAGATGAACTTCCTCCGCCGCTTTGTACCCAATCTCGTGGAGCATCTAAGAGAAATGACAAACATGCTTAAGAAGGACAGCCAAGTGAAATGGATGGAAGAGGCGATAAAAGCTTTCAATTTGGTCAAATTGGCTCTTTCCTCAGCACCAGTTCTAGTCAGCCTGGACTATACTCAGGATTTCATATTGTTTTCATTTGCTTCGGAGCATACTGTGGCAGCGGTATTATTGCAGAAGAGAGATGATCATGAAAGACCCATTGCATTTTTCAGCAGAGCTATAAGAGACGCAGCTTTAAAGTATAACATCATTGAGAAGCAGGCTCTTGCACTTGTGAAGGCACTGAAAGATTTCTGGGTGTATATTCTACATTCTCATGTTCTAGCCTATGTTCCTAACGCGGCTGTAAAAGATGTTTTAGTGCAAGCCGATCCGGAAGGAAGAAGAGGCAAGTGGATTGCAGCCTTGCTGGAATATGACGTAGAAATAAAGCCCACAAAACTCGTGAAAGGACAGGGATTGGCGAAGCTAATGGCTGAATCAAACTTGCATGTTTTGGACATAAATATGATCGCTGCTTTGTCCGATGAGAACGATGAAGAATCGTCAATTCAGGTATCTGAAATGTTTGCTCTTTCTCCATGGTATTCTGATATCATATATGTGCTCAAAAATTTGTCACCTCCACCCGGCATGATTAGAAACAAAGCGAGAACACTCAAGTTGAAGGCTACCAAGTTTTGCATTCTTAATTCAACACTGTATTGGAAAGATCCCGGTGGCGTTTTGTTAAATTGTTTGGTGGAAAAGGAAGCAAAGCAAGTCATGGAGGACTGCCATCAAGGAGACTGTGGAGGTCACCTCTTTTGGAAGTCAAGAGCAAACAAAATTTTGAGAGTGGGGTACTATTGGCCGACATTGTTTGCTGATGTATATAAGATGGTTAAGCATTGTCATAAGTGTCAAATTTTCGAAGGAAAGCGAAAGTTACAGCCTCTACCACTCAAGCCCATAGAGGTGAGCGCCCCTTTTCAGCAATGGGGGCTGGATTTCATTGGTGAAATTCATCTCGCTTCTTCCGGACAGCATAGATGGATCCTAACAGCCACAGATTACTTCACAAAATGGATTGAGGTGATTCCCACCAGATAAGCTACAGATGCGGTAATCATTTCATTGCTCAAAAATAACATCTTGTCTCGCTTTGGTTGTCCGAACAATCTAATCACTGATAACGCAACAACTTTCAAATCAAAGAGGATGGTAGAGTTTTGTCATAAATATCACATTATTTTGGGTCATTCAACTGCCTATCATCCACAAGGCAATGGATTGGTGGAATCTTCAAACAAATCATTGGTCAACATAATCAAGAAGCTGCTGGAAATGAACAAGAAGAGCTGGCATAAAAGGTTGGTAAATGTGCTTTGGGCAGATCGGGTCAGCCAGAAGAAATCCATAGGTACGTCACCATTTGAGCTTGTTTATGGAGTTGATACAGTATTTCCTTCCTCTCTCACTGCCTCGGTTGTCAAACTTCTTCAGGAGGCCGGCAGTGAAGAAGATCCCATGCAGAGGAGGCTGAATCAAATGGTCCACTTGCAGCAGACCAGAGAAGAAGTTTTCAAGAACACATCCAAATTGCAGGAGAAAATCAAGAAAATTTATGATAGAAAGGCAAAGGTGGATAAATTTCAGGTGGATGATGTAGTGCTAAAGTGGGATGCAAGGAATGAGGAGAAAGGCAAGCACGGTAAGTTCGAGAACCTTTGGAAAGGTCCTTTCAAGATTGTAGCATATCGGGGGCAGAATGCCTTTCTTCTTAAGGAAATAAACAGAGAAGATTGTCCAGGAGGGCCGATCAATGGTTGGATGCTCAAGCAGTACCACTTCTAATTTGTTAATGCTGCTTCCACTATCATTGTAAATACCATTTTATTTCAGTTTCGTTAGAGTTGTTCAAACTAGTCTTTAAGTCATTTCAATGTCAAGTTTGAGTCAATTTTTTTTGGTCGTTTCAGTTTCATAAATGAGTTAGAGTCCTGTATTATTTATCAAAATGATGACTCCATAGCCCAATGGACGAAGGCACTGTCTAGCTCCTCCAGAGATCTGCTGTTCTTGGCACCTCCAAGGAGCTACCATCCCCTATTGGAGCCAATGTTAGAGTCGGTCTGGTCAGTCCTCCGTCAGAGATGAAAACTCTTTAGCATTTCTTAATTAGGTGTCCCGCTCCATTCTCCCAGTTGCATTCCGCTAGGGGCATGCCATAATCTGATGGAGAAGGTCATGGTAGTCATTCACCCTCATGTCTGGCTCCTGCTAGCTCAGTTCTTTTGTCAATAATCATCAAAGTCCATGACAGTCAAGGTCTGGTCCTTTAAAGGACAAAGGTCATTTTGAGGTCTAGGTCTAGGAATTCATCAATTTGGTCTTTGAACATGTCCAGTAAAGCCATGCAGGTCAAAGTGAGGCCCTTACGCAATTATGGTTCAGAGAGCTTCATCATCATGTGGATAGACTCCGGCTCTTCTTCAAAACTCTGTTTTGAAGAAAAGTCAAACAATGTCATTTATGACAAAATTTTCAAAAAAGTTGTCAGTTGATTTTTTCAGATGCAGTCATGGTTTCCGTGGCCAAATGTCCTGTCGTGCAATCCCCGCAAAGAGTGCCGAAAATTGCATCATTCGAGCTAAAATTTCAAAGGGAAAGTGAAAATCAGTGTGTTTTAAAGTTAGTGAAAAAGTGCAAAACTCAAACATTAGAAAAATGGGTTTTTGAAGAGGAAAAAATTAAACCCATCTCTTCCAAGGATATATATACAATTTTTTGTCCAAAAAAAATGCATTGTGCCATTACAAGTCTTGGAGAAGTGTTGGAAAGGCGTGGGTGTGCATTGGTGAGCGATTGAGTGAGTTGGAGGCGACCTTGGAGGGCGCGGCGCATATAACCAGGAGCGCGACGCACACAGAGGGTGCGGCGCACACGCAGCCTGCCCACAATGCATTTTTCTTAAGGGCACGACGCATACCCAGGGTGCGACACACTGGGCTTTGCGCGCGGCGCATACAGATAGAGGCATAAATGAGGAGATGGAGTCGGTTTGGAGGTGATTACAGGGGCACGACGCACACAGGCAGGGGCGCGGCGCACATAGCACCCGCCCACTGTTCAAACTTATAACTAGCACGGCGCACACCCAGGGCGTGGCGCACACAGACAGGGGCACGACGCACAAAGACAAAGTGCCTAGAACGTGCCAAAAATCCCTCAAATCTTTTGTGAAGCCCCTCTAATTGCAAGGTAGGCTCTCAAACTCACTTGTGCATCAAATTTGATAAAGATATGGTGGGTTATTGCCGGTGATTGAATGAAAAAACATTTCATAAAGCAAACACAAGAAGACACCAAAGAAAAACCATTTTGCTAGGGTTGTGTAACAATGTCATTGCTGCCAAGGCTTGATTTTTCCTACCCTACCCCTGTTCCTTATTCCCCCATGTCATTTCTCCTATTATCACTACCCTAACACTACCAAACTCATATTCCCTTCCCCTCCTCCTATTGCTCAATAGAAACCCCAAACCCTACCCCATCAAAATACCCCAAACTCCTCCCATATCCCTAACAAATTTCTCCCTATAAACCCTATCCCCATTTCATCACTCCCTTCCTAACAATCCCTGTTTCATTGTT